>CAJVPS010000522.1:0-23277 GCA_910591765.1 Ambispora leptoticha
AGTTGGCAACAAATTTGCATTGATGATGATCGTCATCAAGTGTCCGGTGATTTATGATAGGCCACTGTACATGTATTGAAGATTTTTTTGTCGATCCTTAAATAAGTTCGTTAGCAAGAAAAATAAGAAACGAGATTGGGAAAAATTGATTTTCCCATAAAATAATGTAAAAAAATAGCTTTGCAACTTTATAAATATTACGAGTAAGAATTGATTTATATTAAAACATTTGTTTAAAATAAATCTTGCAACCTGCGCATTTAAAAAAGCAAGACCAATTTTTATATATAAAACTCGGTCTCGCTTTTAGATGCACAGGTTGCCCAATTATCTTAGCCAAATGTTGTAATACCAATCAATTCTTACTCGCAATGTAATGTTTACAAAGCTACGAGGTTTTCTTAATTATTTATGGGAAAATCAATGTTTCCCAATCTTTATTTTTCTTGCTAACGAACATGTTAACATAAGTATCGACAAAAATATTCAATAATAAATTTTTATGATCCCACATATAGTTTTGATTTACTTAATACATGTACACCATTATTACATGTAAGCATATTATCGATAGCATTGCACAAAGTACGTAATTCATGTATAATGATAAGAGATACATGTGAATGTCATTGATTTTGCGATTTGATTGGTTTGCCTCTTAAAATCACATGATCTGAGGAGGTTTTTTCGCCGTGGCTAGGAATTCTATCTTTAATGTTTTTCTAAATAAAGATACAAGTAATGAGATCGTCTTGCATCGTTCCGGAATTTCGTAATCACGGAATTTTTCTTTGTGCTGACAACATTGCATAAATGAATTTCTTGGTTGCCCTAACTATATAGAGTAATTCTATGTTTTAGGGCTTCAAAAGTATCGATTATCTTTTAGAATTTGCGCACGATTTTTAGATATCACGGTTGAACAAAGAGCTATCATTGACGAAACAAAGGTAGTTGTCTTCTCAATAGTGATTCACTTATCGGATATAATATTATAACATGAAATTTAAACTATCATCTAAATTAATTGCAAGATAAGCATTTTATTATTTTTTTTGCTTGTTATTTCGAATATAAGCTTAAAGTTATTACTTAGTTGTGTGAAATTTAATATTTATTCGCCATCCATATATTACTGATATTAAACATAAATGATCAGTTCTCGATTGTTTCATGTACTTCCAAAAGTGCCAAATAAAAAGAACGATAAAATTTCCATTTGAGAATTGTTCAAGAGAAGAGTCGGCGCTTTCCATTGTACTTTAATATAATACGTATACATACAATACATATATGGCAAAAAATTTTGATAATCTAAGTTGATCTGCCATTTTATTGACCATCTAGATAAAAAGTAATGAACCCAAATGTAGTTTTTTTAAATAAAATTACATGCATTTGCTTAGAAAAAGAGAATTGTTCAGCTAATCAACAAGAAATTGATAATATTGTCAAGTGCTTCACATAAAGAGAGATATAAACTGCCAATTAATCAAACGGAAATCGAATGATCATTGTTAGTTTCAAAGCTATGGCGTTATACCATTTACAATTTCGTTAGTTTACAAAAATATACTGGCTATTTTAAATTATTTGCTCTAGAAAAGAGAATTATTCAACTAATCAAACAAGAAATTGACAAGAGAATGTACAGTATTAGTCATGAGACTTCTTTTACAATTTTGTCATGTTATAAAGAATACTGGTTATTTTTCAACAAGAATTATTTGCTCTAGAAAAAGAAAATTGTTCAGCTAATCAAACAAGAAATTGATTACATTAAGTATTCTACATAAAAAGAGATGTAGATTGCCCAATTAAAAACAGAAATCGAATGATTGTTAATAGTCATAAGGCTACGGCGGTATACCATTTACAATTTCGTTATTATTACTACATGTGTACACTACATGTCATGTATACAATTACTGTATCAACAAAGCAAACATAATTACGTGAAATGATTCTTCTACGATTGTATAAAATATAAAAATGTCTGAAACTAACAAAATAATAGTTTAGCAAAAAATAAAAAGAAATCAACTGAACACGAAGAGGATCTACGACATCTATTGGCGATTCAAGATAGCGTAAAGAAAGAGGCCAGGTCGAATAAAGGATCGTCGATGACGCCGCCGTACATGATCAAATAGATTGGATTTTATCTCTATCAGCACCTTCTTTCATTCTAGTAACAGATGCCATCTTCCCCATTTATTATGGCAAATAATTTAAATAATTTAACAGAAAATCAAATCATAAATCAACAAAAAATTCGTATGGAAAAATTAAATGATTTAAAAGAGTCAAACGCACAATATTATTATTATCAAAATGGAATAGGAATAATCAAAGATGAACAAAAAATATTCGAGCTTCTCTTGAAAAAAGCAAAGCCAGGAGATCATAAAGCACAAAATGATCTTGGTTATTTCTACGTAAATGGAATAGGAACAATAAAAGATGAACATAAAGCATTCGAATGGTATTCGAAAGCAGCGGAGTCAGGATATCTTAACGCACAATACCATCTTGGTTACTGCTACGTAAATGGAATAGGAACAATAAAAGATGAACAAAAAGCATTTAAGTGGTACTTGAAAGCAGCAGAATCAGGATACCATCAAGCACAATATAATCTCGGTTATCATTACGAGTATGGAATAGGAATAACTAAAGATAAACAAGAAGCATTCAAGTGGTACTTGAAAGCAAAAGAGTCAGGACACCTTAACGTACTAAATACTCTTGGCTATTGCTACGAGAATGGAATAGGAACAAATAAAGATGAACATAAAGCATTCGAGTGGTACTCGAAAGCAGCAGAGTCAGGATATCTTAACGCGCAACACAATCTTGGTTATTGCTATCAAAATGGAATAGGAACAAGCATAGATGAAAAAAAAGCATTCGAGTGGTACTTGAAAGCAGCAGAATCAGGACACCTCGGCGCACAAAATAATCTTGGTTATTGCTACGCAAATGGAATAGGAACAAGCAAAGATGAACAAAAAGCAGAAGAGTGGTACTCGAAAGCAGAAGAGTCAGGAGATCCCAGCATACAATATAATCTTGCTTTAATAGAAAAAGAGGAAGACAAACGATTAGTGTTGCTTTTAAATTCTGCCAATGGCGGTTTTGAAAGAAGTCAATTTTTATTAAGATATAGCTATGAAAGAAATTCAAATACAAAAGAAATGGAAGAAATCCTGTTCAAATATCTTTTAGAAGACTCGTCCAAAAATGGTAATCGTAAAGATCATTTCTATTTTCGACTTGGACAATGTTATGAATATGGAGAAGGGACATGCAAAAATGATATAGAAGCATTTAATTGGTACCTGAGAGCTGCTGAATCCGGATACAATAAGGCTCAATTTAATCTTGGAAAATTCTATCAACATGGAATAGGTGTTTTGAAAAATCACGATTTAGCATTGAAGTGGTATCAAAAGTCTAAAGAAAATGGTCATGATCTAGCTCCAGAAATGGTTGAATCATTCAATTTTGAAAAAATTTATTTTATTTAGTAAACATTTGCTCTTTTTTTAATATAGCTTTACGAATTTATATTAAATATTATAAAAAAATCCATAAATTTTGATAACGTTACCGAAGTAACATTTAAGCTCGTAATCCCTAAACTTAAACAAATATTTATTTACTTCATGTATAGAGATTTCTCCCCTCCCACATAAGATTTTCACGTGATTTTATGCAGTAGATCTTATGATCCTATAATATACATGTATATGGATATGTATGGATGCCTAAGATTTTGTCAACCTACCCTACCTCCTAACGATATAAGGTTATATGTCACTCCCCTAATAGAAACACTTGTTTAACGACCATAAGTATTCGTGATTATAGTAATAATTAACATTTGACACTTCGAGATCACCACAATTAATTAAATGTTTAACATTTTCAACATAATCGACTTGACATTGTTACCGTAGCAACTTAAAAGTTTGTGAGTCTATAGTTCCCCGTAATTTTTGCAACACGGACACTTCCGCTATTTTGCTTAGACCAACATCTAACACCATTTCGTGAATTTATTTCTATTCCTTTTTAATTTTGTTTATTATATCTTTCGATTAAATTTCTCAAGAAACATATCTCTTTGGTAATATTTAGTATTCTAGATCGATTTTTCTTGAAATTCATATACTTGCTCTTCTTCGTACCCCTTTATTATTACCATTTGTACTGTCTTCGAATTTTATTGTTTAGAAACGCTAGCTCTAGCGTAAAGTTGAATAAGTATAGATAAGAATTAATATCGATTCATTTGTATAAAAAACAGAATATTGACCTTTAAACGATATGCTCTAATCAATAAACAAATAAAATTCCTTACTTGTAATAATTCCATTATTTGTGGACACATTATCATTGTTGATTATCTTCAAAGCTTGTGCACAAGTGGTTTTATTTCTTTTGTGCTAACATAAATCAATAATGGAAGAACTCCACTCTAAATAAACCTTAATTATAAATTTCGGTTTGTTGTTGTTGGATAAACCCAACCATTAAGTTTGCATAGGTTTTATTGTGGGAATCACCTTGTGCATTAGTTTTAAGATCATTGTAATTTTCGTAAATGCTACTACGGTAGACCCTTAAGAACCCTTTTTTGTAAACCATTTAGCATAAGCTTTCTACCCTTGAATTACGCATTACTTTCTTTAGATCCAACATCTTTAGGAGATAGCGTAACAATTCATCACATGTCATTCATTATGTGTGAACCTGTACCGTCCAACATCACGACATACAATAAACTAACAATGAAATTCCCGAAACACCAACACCTCGAATCCTAACATCTCTGAATGTAATCTCATGAAAAATCCGAACATTCAACATCCTGATGTTCAAAATTCAAAAAATCCCATATCTTCGATAAGAGTCAGCTTCCGATTCAGATACAAGTAAAATACTTCTTGGAAAGCTGCACTACACGTTTTATCGTAGTACTCAAGTTTTAACATTTTGAAATTTTGAAACGTTGTGTTTCCGGAATTTTGGATTTTCGGGATGTTAAAGTTTCAGGCTTATCAACTGTTGGGAGGTCGTAACGATCCTGTATGATAACAAGATATTTTGTTCGACTTACCATTTAATAAACAAAATTGCATAAACGGATTGCAAAAATAATTGTAAAAGTTGAATTACTTAGTTGTCTGAAAAATAATAATTTAAAAAATATCTGTACAAATATGAGCAAATGGAATTTGGTTTATTAATATGTACCGTATCATATACATTGACACTTTAAATTGCGACGCGTTAGTCAATTTTTGTTGATTACACCTTTTATTGTTACGTAATGTGAATTATGGGGAACTCACAGAATTTCAATGCAAACAAATAGTTAGGTTATGAAAAGGTGGAAAATTCTTTTAACTATTAATAATTTATTTGATTGTTAAAATCTCGAATAATACGGTCTAGAGTTAGCATTGAATGATAAAATTCTAACTGATGTATATACAGTCAGCACGGAAAGTAATGGCGGACGAATTTTTTCAAAAATAAAAAAATTTAAATAATAAAACACAAAAAAAATTTATCTCCGAGATGTGATTAAGTAGGGCACATAAAATATTAATATTGAGTATTTCCTCCTTCCTTGTCAATACAGGCTTGAACGCGGTCCGGCATACTGCTGATACAGCTAAAGATCAGCTCCTCGGGAAGATTTATCCACTCATTCTCCACTAACGCGATAAAAGCCTCCTGTGACATCGATTTTTTTTGAACGACCTTTTTTTAACATTCCGTTTAAGAAATGACCAGATGTTTTCGATCGGGTCAAGATCGGGGCCGTATGACGGCCACGGAAGAGCGCGTCCCGGCAGCCGAGCTTTGAGATCATTCTTTACGTCATTTGAGCGGTGTTTTGGATCATTGTCCTGCTGGAAAATTCAGCGCCAACGACCGTACATGTTTGTTGCATTGTCATTAAGAATTCCGCCGATCAATGTTTTGTATAAATGTGCACATCCAACTTTCCACGTGCACAAATCGCTCCCCACATACGGGTGTTTTACCATTGGTGCAACAGTTTTTTCACGCGACCACGCCAGGCAAGTGTTTCGGGATAATTGCAGAGTTGTTTCGTCGGAAAATACAACCTTGCGCCAGTTATAATCAAGATGATTGCCGGCCCATTGAAATCGGTCTTCTTTGGCTTGAGGGGTAAGAAGAGGAACGCGTCTTGGCAAAGAAGCAACATAACCGAGCCTAGAAAGCTCGTCACGGACAGTTTGCACACCTAATTCGAATCCTGGATGTGTTTCTTCGAGCCGCACTTTGATTTCAGCCGCTGTACGGAAATGATTTGAATTTACGATCTGACCGATGTGGCGGCGCATAGTAGGCGAAACTTTATGTGGACGACCAGGACGACGAATATCCGGAATTTATCCATTTTTACGAAGCGAAGCCACGTAGCGTTCACAAGAACGAAGTGGAATATCAGTTTTTTGCGAAATTTCTCTAGCATTACGCCAACCATTTCGCCAAAATCTCTTTACGGTCTCACGATTGAATTTTACGGGTTGTCGGACATTTTTAAAGGTAATAAAAACCGTTTTTTGTTTACATTTTGGTTACAAATCAAATAAAAAATGATGTGCAACATGGGAAAATGTTGCACATGTTGTACAAGGTCGATCGCTTTCTGTCTGACGAGAAATTCAGCAGTCAGTATCACCGTCATTACTGCTGCATTAATTTAAATTAAAAGTATGCCGAAAATAATTAAAACATGTACTCAAAATGAAGGATGACCACGTGGATTTAATGTTAGATAATTGGTTAAATTCAATAAAATTCCAGTTTAAAAATATTCCGGAAACTTTACATATTTGCATAGCATTATAAAAACTAACAAATGATACAATGAAAATCGATAACAGTAAAAATTCCGATCTCGAACGTGCATAAGCCCGAAAGTTCGAAGCCCGAATGAACGGCATCCTGTGATAATTTCATGCATTTTGAGATACATATATTATACTTTCGGAATTTCGTTCATTCGGGATTTGATCTTTCGGACTTATGAACGTTCGAGATTTCGTGATTTGGGATTTCGTACCAGACTCACTGACAATTCAATTAACTATTTTGAGTTGGGTCTACCCCCAATTCAATATTCTTCCCGACAATTCCCGACAGCCTAACACCCCTATAATCTAACATTCCGACATCCCTACATACCCAACTTCGCGCAAACCCAAACTAGAAATTGAACTATTTTTTTCGGAAAGTTGGAAAGTTAGGGTTGTTGGATGTTGAATTTTATACTTTTTGCTTTTCATATTAATTTGATCATTTTCTACGTATATTGCATAAAAATTATGTTATACGACAATCGTCATCAAATTGAACAAAAGCTGTTTGTAAATGCTTAAACAATCTTGTGTTTCATTTAAATACTGAATCAATGCCATATTGGGATAATGAATATTAATCCACATGTACAGTCGCCACAAAAAGTAACGCCCGATTTTTTTAAAAAATATTAATTTCGGATTTATTTTATTTCTGTCATATGAATATAAACCTATTTTTTACCACTAGCTAATACATTATTAGCTCTTCATATGGCTCTAATATCGCTTTGATTTCTCAAGACATTGAGCCTATAACCTCCTCAAAGACCTACACATCGAATTTTCTTCAGAGTAGTCTTGAACTTTTTCGCGTTCATTGGGAAGCTTTTACACTTTATAATATTGTTCCTCAATGACTTGGAGATATTTCTATGAAGTTTGGATCATAAGAACACAATATTCATCAAGTTTTATTTGTTTGAAACATCATGTTCTTTCAAATCAATGAACAAATCATATTATGAAAAGGGACAAAATTATCTTAGAGAATTTTAAGATAAGCTTTTGCATGAATTTTTATTACCAATGTTATGAAATGGCTCAGGATATCTTTTTTTGCTTCTTGTATAAGTGCATTTTTTTCTTGGTTTTTAAAAAGCTTATGGTCTTCCAGATAGTGATAAATTTTTGTTTTTCTTATCTCTTTTATACTTGGCAAGAGACCATTACACTATCATTGGATTACAACACATTTTTCTTGATTTGAAAGAACATGATATTCAAAAAAAATAAAACTTGATCTACAGTGACATTCAAAAGTAATATATCACTAGAATGAAAGAATGAATCATGAAATTTTTAGCAATATAATATCACAGGTAAATGAAACTTATACAAACATTATTGAAAAACACCAACCTTCATGATCCTCCTTCGGCAAAATTTTGCTCGTGTAGACTGCCAAAGGATGCGTCGTGTAGCTTTCTTCGGAATTATAATTGAATTTATTGCAATTCTAAATTTCTCAGCGGCATCTATTTGTTGTTTTTCCGTTTCTGTAATTTCGCCTAGATACCATTTTTTAACGATGTTGCACATCTCTTTAGAAGTTGGTCTTTGTGAAGGATCATGATGCCAACAACGTACAATCAAGTCGCGGTAAAAGTCAGGTAATCTTTCAGGCAATTCTGGTTGTTAATCCGTCGCATATATCAAAAGCTAAATTATCATCGAAAGGACGTTTACCGAATGGCGGTTTACCGACACACCACTCCCACATGACCATTCCCAATGCATAGACATCTGATGCCATGCTGAATGCTTCGCCTCGGAAAATCTAGAATGGCATCACACCAAATATTTGGCCTTCTTCCTTAGCGGAATTTTGTCTGATTGCAGGACAAAAATCACAGAGTGTAGTGACATCTTTATTTATCGAAGAATATTTCCAGGATGCAGGTCATCTTGCATAATATCTTGTGAATGAATAAATTGAAGATGAGTACAAATATCATATAGTACTTTTATGCGTTCATTCCATGTTATTTTAGTGAATAGCTTTCGTAGATAACGTCGCAGATCACCTAGGCCGACAGCGGGGAGAACTAAAAAGTATTCTTCATTTGAAGGATTGTGTGTTATTCCATAGATTTTATAGTGTTGAAAACTATTTAGAAATGAAAATAGAAGGATAAATCAAATAAATAAAAAAGAAGCAAGGACTATCATTTCTTACCCAACATCTTTATTGGACAAATTGCATTAAAATATAATAAATTGATATCAAATAAAAAATATAAATCAATCAAATAATTATAATAAATTTAAAAAATCAATTAAAAATGTTGAATCCTTACCTAAAATACAAAATAAAATTGTTGATTCCTTATCATTTAAATAGAGTAATGGATTTAGTTAAATAAATTAATATCAAATAAACTTAATATGAAAATGTAAAATAAAACAATTACAATAAAATTAATAAAATTAATATGAAATTCACAATAAAATCATTGATTGCTTACTCTCTAAAGTAAAGAAAAGATAATGGATTAGTTAAATAAATAAATATCAAATAAAATTAATAAAATTAAAATGAAATTGAAAAATAAAATCGTTGATTTCTTACAATCTAAATAAAGGATATAATAATGGATTAGTTAATGAGTTAATAAAACTAAAATGAAAGTGTAAAATAAAATCGTTAATATCTTACAATCTAAATAAAGGAAGCTTAGTTAAATAAAATAAATTAATACTAAATAAAATAAATTAAAGTGAAAATGTAAAATAAAATCGTTGCTTTCTTAACATCTACAGTAAGTAAAGGATAAAATAATGGATTAGTTAAATAAATTAATATAAAATAAAATTAATAAATTTAAAATGAAAATAATAAAATCGTTGATTTCTTATCAATAAAGGATAGAATAATAGATTAGTTAAATAAATTAAAATAAAAAAAAATGAAAATGTAAAAATTAAATTGTTAATTTCTTACAAACTAAATAAAGAATAGAATAATTGGATTAGTTAAAAAATTAATCTCAAATAAAATTAAAATGCAATATAAAAAAAATTGTTGATCTCTTACTCCCTAAGCTAAATAATGGATTAGATAAATAAACTAAAATCAAAAGGAATTAAAAGAAAATATAAAATAAAAATTGTTAGTTTCTTACATCTTGAATCGTCACTAATCAAAAGTTAAGATAATTAATAATTGAATCAAATAGTCATCTTAAGCACATTTATTGGTCAATTCAGCCTTCATTGAATTATTATTATATAAATAGAATTACAAAGGTGAATAAATAACTATAAAGATAAACTTATCTAGACACATCTTTGATATTAATTATCTCATGCAATAATTCTTTTATTGACTTGGCTAACTTCAATTTCATATTTTAAAAACCTTTGTACACTTCACCAAATCCTCCCTTGGCAATTATCTCAATTTCAGTAATCTCTTCGAAAGATATTCTCTCAATTTCAGGTGTCAATTGAAAAAACTCTTCAACTTCATTATTAAATTCTATTTCTTTATTAGTATCTGCTATATATGTTCAAAGAGGATGAACTATCTTTTTTTATATAAGTCTCTGTCAAAATGTTATTGTTTGAGATTACTCTTTTCCGTAACAAAGAACACAGTGTGTGTACATGTATGTTCGGAAAAATTAGCAAGCTTAAACGCCGACTGTAACGGTAAAACATCCATGCACCAAATTTTATTGATTTGCTAGTTTTAGAAAATACATGTAAATGTATATACTTTAAAAAAAACATTTACATGTATAATGAACTAGTCACGTGAAAATATTAAATAATAAAATTAGATTCACTTGATTATATCAGTCAACAAATTCACACTTTGTAGCATCAATATACATGTAATCATCACTTGTAAATTCATACGAAGACTCTCACATTGTGATATCAAACATCAGCACTGCCTTCCCTAATAGAATGTGATTATCAAACGCTCATATCATATGTAATTTCTTTGTTCATAAAAAACATATAGTTAGACTTCATTTTGCTTTATATTTACATTTAATTCTTTGTATCGAAGTATAACCATGCCCCTTTTTTCTGAGAACACTTAAATAATTCATAGTTTATACTTTAGATCTTGTAAAACTGCGTATCAATTGATGTAGTTCTAAAAATTGTATTTAAAGGATAGTCATCCAAATGTTTGAGAATCAAGCAATGGGTTTTTTGAATAAAAATAAATTAAATTACTTTGAAACTTATCTAACTGCATTTTGGATCTCATCTCTTTCGTGTCATAGCAAAATTGATAGCTTTTATTTCCTTGTGCTTAACAAAATTAATGACTTTACTTCTTTTGTCTTAAAAGTTGATGTGTATTAGTTTGTGGTTTTTAGAATTTGCTTTGTGTCTAATTCTCATATTGAATAGTTTGTTGGAAGTCCAGCACTTTGTTTTATGTTGGTAATGAGCAGAAACTATCCGCATTCTTTGGAATCCCGTCAATAATTCTATTCCCAACTTCCCTTTTATTCTAAGCACTCTTCTATTATTTACATAATAGTTTTTATAAAAGCTATCGCAGGAGACTTTTAGAATAATCAGAGAACCACTCTCCCTGTAAATTATTCAGTCACGCTCTCCACATTGGGTTATGTCCTACTTTCTTCAGATCCAACATCCTTAGAAAGGAGTGTAACACTATTATGATTCAGACATGCTATAATATATATCAAACTAAATTCTATGATTAAATGAATAATATGCAGGTTTTTTTGTGTAATGATCTTTGAAAATTTCTCGTAATTATCATAATTGTTGAACTGTTATGAATATTATATTTGCTATAATGATAAAGATCGTACTATAAATTTGTTGATTTTGACTTACAAAGAGGCAGCAACAAGTAAAAGTGTTTCTATAATAACTATAGTCATGAAGGTTCATGTATATGGTAATGGATTGGAGGTAGAATTGTTAGCAAAATTTACGATGAAGATTTTCTTAAAGTAAATATAGTTGACCCATAAGCTTTTTGAGATCTGTAGATTCGATATCTGTAACCATTTGGTAATAAATGTTAATTCGTGCACGTACGTACAGTATATGTATTTCTTATAAGACAAACTTATAAAATTTTACTGTGATTATAATTCCATCATGATTTAAAATTCTATTAGACTCTTTCGACACATTTACATTAGGACACTTATTTTTCAGTTTAAAATCGAATTATCTAATAATTATTTAGTAACCAATAGTATACTTTTTGAGTTTAAAATTTGAATTTCGGTGCCTATCCCTTCATTCATAATGTCAACATCATTCATTATACAGATAATCATTACTATGACATATATTTACTAGATTTTATCTTCATTTGTTTTCGTTAGGTGCATATAAACTGGATTTGGTATCGATATCATATTCAGCAGCCACGTATATAGTACCTTTGGATTCAATTAATGTTAATACTAATAATAGTAATACCACCACCGAACATACGCTATTCCAAAAAGAACGTGATAATTTGCTCAATAATATTCTTCAGGTAATAATAACCTATCTATTTGTACAAAGTAAATTCTTCTATTTTATCTATGTATATGTGCAATTAAAAAAAATTAGGTATCGAACAAGTAAACACGAACATGACATCGCTATCCAAAGATCTGGATAGTGTCACTGCAGTCGGTAAAGACTTTGAGAATGTTGCTACGCTTTGGAAAAGTTTCAATTCGACAATTATTATTGGTAAAATGGATGCGAATTTAAAATTAAAAGAGAAAAATAATAATTAATACTATTACTGTTACAACTACTATTACTATTATTACAACTACTATTATTATGTCTGCCCTCTGTTTATTATAACATATATATTTTGTAATATTTTGAAATTTATATAAAATAACTAAATATTAAGATAATTGCCTCCTAATTTATTTAACTTTATTATTAAGTGTAATAATGAAGCTAAATAAATTAGGAAGAAATTAAATATTATATTTTTTATTTGATATTGCTATGATTGAATTTTTTTAAACAAATAAATAATTATTCGGCGCCTTTTGCCTTCTTACTCTTTTCTTCGCAGGAGGAGTTAGAAGGCTCTTTCGTAAGCCGCCAAAGTTCAGCAAGGCTTAGGCAAACTTTTGCCATTGAGTTTTGCATTTTGCCTCTTGTATCTTTAACAGATCTTGGAGGGAAAGACTGAAAAGCATAATCACAATATTAAGTCATAATTTTCCAATCTTAATATAAAGGAATAAATTTTTCTTTCGTTATCTGAGACCTCCAACTCTCTGTTGTTGTTCTTTGCAGCCCAAGAAATAGTTTCGGCCACCAAATGCTCCAAAGAACCCGAAGAAAGTTCAAGGTGCCTATGGTTACCTTTGTTCGTCGTCATCTGCACCAGCGCGGAAAGTGTACAAAATTTCTGCAGATGATAATACGGCATCAAGATCTGCCAATGTGAATCAACAAAAGATAAATAATTCTGATGCGACACTAACTTTCGCGGTTAATATTCATTTCTGATTATATATATACAAATTTTTTTTGCTCTCGTATTACATGTCCTGAATTTTGCTTTCATTATATTCATCCAACGCTACATCCAACAACTTAAATGCGCTGCCGAATCAATGTTAGTAATAAAGTAACCGAGTGTTCCATTCTTTCTTGTCAAGCTTCACTTTTTTAAATATTCTATACGGATTAATTAAATATCGTCATTCTTTTTTATAGACTTTGAATTCCAGCAAGGGCTATCGTCGATATGGAGATTTGATGAACAGAAAACCACCAAACGAAAAGACGATAATCCCACACGGAAAATATCAGAAAAAAAGGAAACAACACCTCCTAAACATTCGAAAGAAAGAAGAATCAACATTACGAGGTTCGAATAACAAAAAGGAACCGGCAACATCGTTGTCAAAACTTCACAAGAAAGAAAAGAAAAAGATGAGATACTATCTAAAAGTCCAACCGAGAAAAAAGGCCGCAAACCCTCAAACGATCGAAAAGAATCAACATCATCCTCACGATCTTATAATTCAACAAGCACCAGAAGAGATGACGCTTCCCATAATTTCTCAACCAAAAGAGATGAATCCTCTTCACGAAGAAAAGACGAAAGCGCATTGCGGAATACAAGTAATAGCAAAGAATCAAATTCTGCAAATAGTTTATAGTCGAACCAAATTCAAACATCTTCCTCGAAGATGGACGATTCTGGTAAGAAAAAATCTTATTGAATCGTTTTCTCGGACTTTTATTCATAACTTCTGAAATTAACACATTCATCCTATTTTCAGTGACCTCTAACACAGATGATGATGTTCAAAAGTAACTAGATAGAAATTTTCAAACTTTGGGTTTTTTTCTAATTCATGCTAAAAATAATCATAATATAAATATTTTAATTTTTGATCCAACTTCATATTTACAAATACGCGGAAATTGGTAAAAACTACAAACACGAAGGAGAATGAAAAATCAATGAAGCAGAAGCAGCAAAAATAAAAATCTCTGAAGAGTGTCATCGTGCAGCCGAGGAACGAACAACGCAAAAAGACAGTTGCTGAAAAAGAACAATTAGTTTCCGAAAAGAAACACTTCTCAACGAATGGAACAGCAAATTGTCACCGGCTGCAACGATAAGATTCAAGGAGGCTTATAAACGGGCACAGGAGGAATATAAGAGGGCACAAGATGATTTCAAAGAAAAAGAAGAAAATTTGGCATCAGCTGACGATAAATTAAAAAGTGGGAACGCCGAATATTCGAATAATTTGAAAGCGGCTTTCCGGGACCTTGCCAAGTCGCTTAGTGCGTACGCTCGGATGTGAGTTTTATGTTCAACTAAAACGCTGCTTTTTATAGACTTAATTAATTTTTAGGTACGCTTGCCAGGTCTCAGCATATTGTCATTTGCTAATTTACGTCTCTTCTTCTTTGGTGTAGCATTCACTGGTTCCGTGACCCTTTCAGTTTGTTTTGTGGTCAATCGTGATTGTTTATTTTGTTGATAATTTAATAGTTGATTTGTTCTTTTCGCCAACAGTAGTAGCATTGGCCGATTTATTACGCGTATCAGCATTGATTATTTCAGGCGTCCTAGATCGGGCACGCGATATTAGTCCTCGATTAGGAGATCGAGATCGCGATCGGCCTCTATTTTGACCAGTTCTCAGCTTGTTTATATTGAGTATAGCGACAGACTTTTGTTGCTTTTTCTTGGTTGATAATGGCTTAGACAATGATAGTCCGTTGTAATATCAATGTCCATTCCTCCATCCTTAAAATTTATAATGATAAATTTCACATTGAATGAATTAAATAGGTTAAATTCATTCGATCAATAACACTTACCTCTGAATGATATTTATTTTTTCCTTTTCCATTGGTGTGATTGCTCGACGTTACAGAAGGATTAGATGTTTGGCGCTTTGCCCTTTTTCTTGATGGTGCTTCAATCTTTTTTAGTTTTTTGATCCCCTTACGTCCCAAAGATGATATTGGTTCGTATAATAGTCGCAATGACTTTATTTGCGCCTGCGCTGCTAATGCACGGCGAGTTTTTTCGGCCGCTGCTGTCCATTCTTCATTTTCTCTATTAAAATCAAAGATTTGAAAATCATTAATCTTATAAACTAATTATATAATATGCTTAAGAATATTATCTCGTTCTTAACCTTTTCTTTCTTTCAGCATCTTCTTTCTCTCTTTGTTCTTTCAACTTTGTCTCCGCGATACTGTTCAAGAAATGGAATTATTACTAAAAATATTGATAATTAATGACAAATTTGAAATAAATTATCTTACATTCTATTAATTTCTGCTTTAATCTTTTTCTGGTTGTCAAGCGTTAGCTGGCGGTTGGGGTAATCGAGGTTGTGCCTTTGGTGTTGGTCCGCCTGATGGTATCATACGCATTTCTGGAGGCGTCAAGTCTGTCACTCCGATTTGAATCTCCGTGATATTAAGTGCGATTTTCGAAGAATCTATGTCTCGCAATATTTGAGATAATAGTTTAAGCGTTTTAGAGCGAGTATTCCTTGAGAGATTTCGATATTTATAATGATTTTTCCACGAAAAAACAATAATCGCGTAAAAATCATTGTCCATTATCGACAAACTTGTCTGTCACGTTTATCACACTCACGAAATACAAGAGAATAAAATACCTGAGGTTGATCATTCACAAAGTATGTAGCCCATTCATCAAACCCATTTTCAAACTCGACGGTGTTATTTATTCGGACTAAATATATTATTGCCGCTCCGGAAAAGCTATCGGTTCTTTAGGCAATAGACCTTGAAGTATTTGAAGCTTCTCCTGTGTTTTTCTTTCTGGCGACGAGGTCATTGTTGTTTGCTATGGCTAGTATAGTAAAAAAAACTATTATTTCTAAACTTTTCACAGTTGAAAATACAATAGCTTGGGTCGAAAATTAAATTTAGTTTGAGATATTTATAAGAGATGATGATCTGCTCGTGTGAAGAAATCAGTGTCGGATTTCCCAAATTATCCATTTTGTGTAATTATTAGATCATCGAAAAATTTATTACGATTAGCCAGTGACATAACGATAATGTTTCAGTCATATGAGACAATTTTGAAAAATACAATTTATCATTCTCAAGGCCTCAATTGGTTTTAACTTGAAACAAATCAATAATAATTTTGGAATGCCGCAAAAAACTATTAATTTAGTTTATATTTCTATTTCCCAACAACTCAATGACTAAATAAGTTATTTGACAAAAAAAGAAAACTTTTACCCACTTCTTTTCGACATCGTAAAAGTCTGTGAACGGAGGATTCGACGTTTGCGCAAGTCGCGAAATCTCCTCCTCTAGCAATACATTTTCGTTCTCTGAAAAGTGGTCCTGCTTACTCGAGTCAAGAGGGTTCATTATTTAAAAGACAAAAAAGGACTAGAATAGAATGATAATTTAATTCATCGCTGTTGAATGGAAACAAAAACGTGATCAAAAAAATTTTTGATGAATGATTCATTTCACAGAAATCTATGATGACAAAATGATGATATGTTTTGTGATCAAAGTCGATCTATAAATGCTTAGCAGATAGAAAGTTTGTTAAGGTAGAAGTTTGTTTAGAATAATCAATGTTACAAAAACTACGTCGAAGCAGATCAAGTTCTCGCACAAGAACTTTATAAAAAACAGCGTGATACTAAAGAAAAAGCCGAGAATATTGTTGTGCTGACTTTATCAAGGTATTTAATGACCGCTGTTTTGATAGAGACGTTACAAACGGAAACTCGATATTAAGAAAATAACATTGAAATGGGTTTGAATTTGAACAATAGAGAAGGAGTCCCGGTTGCATTTAAAATTGCAGAGAGATTAGGCGTACCATTGGACGTTTTCTTGGTGAGAAAGATTGGCGTGGAAGGGTAAATATATGATAGTAAATAATCAGTTATGTATGGCTGCTTTGATTGTTAATATCTATTATTTGCACATTAAATAAATCGTTTATATTATCATTTATAATAAATTAATTGAACCTTTGTAGACAAGAACTCAAGATGGTTGTAAGGCCAATTCTATCAAACAATTATTGATAAATTTATTAATAACGCTTATCTTCTAATTTAAATCGCTGAATTACAGGCTATCACCGATACTGCAACAGTTTACAACAATGACATTATTTATCAGTTGAATATTAAGAATGAGTCAGTTATTCGTGTCATTGCTCGCGAAGCAAGGATATATCCTTTCTTCTTTCGACGACGATAATATTTTGCATAATTATCAACCTTAATTTTTTTTGAATCAATAGAAAAGAAACTTCAACAACGTAATATGAAATATCGAAAAGATAAGCCACCAGTTAAAGTTTGTGATAGTAAAGTCATTCTTGTTGATGGTAAGTCATTGATTTTAACAATATGAATAATATTAAACTTTGCGTGATTGTCTTTTAGATAATAGATGGAATCGCAACTGGTGCTACAATGCGTGCGGCTTGCATGTCTATCAAGAATTATAAGAGTTTATAGGAACTCAAAAGTTTAGTCATAAAGGCTTCTCATTTGATGATTATCATTATCATTATACAAGAGGACCAAAAAAATTAATCGTCGTTGTGACAGTAGCTGCACCCGACATTATAAAGAAAATTTCAAAAGAAGTCGATGAAATATTCCCTCAGGTGGTTGATAGTCATTAAATATTTTTATTTTATTTTATTTAAAGAATAAAATTAAACTAAACAAATTGCATAATAACGGAAGAATAATTTAAGTTTCAAGATAATATTATTATCAAGAATTCATGATAAAATTTTTTGTTATGATAGACTGAAGTCTTGGAGTTGTTGGATAGAGCGGAAAGCGAACATCCGGTTCCTATTCTTCCAGATGATGAAACTTAAAGTCTACTTGATAAGGTAATAGGTGCAAAAATATTATCGACAAGCAATAGCTAGCAAAAATAATAAGAACAATGCTATTGCGACAAATAAAGATATCGTTATTCGGTCGAATAGGATTAACTTTATTAACACGGTTGGACGAAAGTTTGAGTTGTAAGTATAAAGAGAAATTTTTTAAATGGATTGATCTTTGATAAATAACTTTATTTTGTTAGTCTATATGTACAGCACAAGTTCTATATAATAGATTCTTTCTCTTTCACTCGACAAAATAATATCCTCCAAGCGTATTTATTCATCAATCTATTTTCTTGCTTTGGATTATTGCTCGATCGATTATCAATTCTAAATATTTCTTTAATTCCACTATAAAAAAGGATATTAGCTCAGCGTGTCTTTTGCGGCAATGAAATTCGGGAAACGCATAAAAAACTAGAAGATACTACGAATCAATTAGGTATCCAAATAGCATTGAACCTAATGATCAAGTGAGTTTTGTTTTCGCATGAAGGAATGAATATACAAGATCAAAAAGGTAAATGTGTTTGTTTATTACTTGGGAGTCTTTATTTGATGAACTTCTTTACAAATGGCTTATTCTAACGTTACTTTAAACTTTTAATCAATTTGATCACAATAATATATACCTTTTCTGGAGCAATTTATATACAATTATATTTATTAGAGCTTTAAATTACAACTTATTTGTATATATTTTGTTGTCTTATTACAGAAAAATTTATTGGATAAATTATTGGATATATTTTAAATATATTTTTTGGATATTTTTTAGAAACTTTTAGACATATTTTTATTTGATATTTTATTGGAGATAATGAAATAATAGAAAACAAAACTTCCTATAATAGTTCTAATATTACTTTTGATGATAATATTACTGATAGTTCTGATAATAATAAATTTTGATTTTGATAAAACTATAAAAAATAAAATTTGATAATAAGCACTTAACTTCAAAATATAAGATTCAACTCAAAGCTACTCAATATTATTTATAGCTTCTTAACAAGAGATATGGCAAACTAAAAGCAAGTTATATTATTATAGACTTTCTTAATCAGAAAAAAGTTGCATATGATATTAGAAAATGAACTAAAATATTAATTAATTAAATGATATTTCTAGAAGTAATTACAAAAAACATCTTAAAAAACTAATATTTTAATAATAAAGATATTTACTATAACTAAATATAAATTCAACATAACTGTTAGAAATTTTTGTAATAATATTTCTAATGAACTTTTATCTTTTATTAATATAAAAAAATTGAATTAGATAATAATTATATTATTATATTATATTTATTAATTATTTATTTTATTAAATTTTTAAATATATTATAGAAAAAAATAGCAACTTGATAATTAAAATAATGAAATTTATATTTAATTAATATATAAAAGAAATACATAGAATATTATTACTTATCAAAAGAAATTTCTTGAAATAATAATTTAATATTTTTTTATATCAAAATTATTTTTATATAAAAATATATAAATAATTTAGTAATTATCAAAAATTAATATTCTAAATATATTAGTAATGAGCTTAAAATTAGAATCAAGCTTGAATTAAAAAGTAAATAATAATTATATATATTTATTAAATAATTTTTAATTAAATAATAAATAAAAATTAGATTAGAGATCTAAAAATAAATATTCTTTATAAAAAAATAAGAAAAAGTATTTATATTAATAATTTTTTGATTAATCTAATTAGAAGATTAAAAATAGACAAGAAAAAAATTAATAATATAATTTTAAATAAAACTTATATAATTAATAATTTTGAAAAAAAAACTTTAATAAATAAAAAATATTTGATTAATTAATTAATTAGATATTTTATATTATTATTAACTTAAAAATAAAAATTAATATAATATAAAGTCAGTATGAAAAGTAATAGTAGACATGTTTTTCACCTATAACTTAATAAAAAATTGCTAAAAATTTACGAAAATTTAATATTATATTCTTTAAGATGATGAAAACAAAATTTTCTAAGGTTATAAAACATGTTAATATAGTAATATTTTGTGAAATTATGTTCTAAAGTGGCAAGCTGGAGGCTATCCTGATTAAATTGCTATGAAAAATTATTTAAAAATATTTTTATAAGCAATTATGAAAATAACTTTATAAAAATATACTTAAATATATAGAAAATATATTTATAATTTAAAAAAATTTTTTTAGTTGATATTTATTGAATAAATACTAGTCAAAAAAAGGCTTAATTTTGATAAATTTCATAATAAAAATAATAAAAATGATATTTTTATTATATTTTGCTATATTTTACTATATTTTATTATGAAATTTATCAAAATTAAATCTTTTTTTGACTGGCATTATTTTCATGCTTGCTATTAAAAGTATTTTTAAATAAGTTTTTATAGCATTTTAGCACTTTAACCAGGATACTTCCTCCAATATGTCATCTTTAGTGCATAATTCCACAAAATATTACTATGTTAACATGCTTTTTAATCTTAAAAAATTTTTTTTCTGTCATCTTAAAGAATATAATACCAAATTTTTATAAATTTCTTATTAAGTTATAGATAAAAAACATGTTTACAATTACTTTTTATACTAATTATAATATAATTTAATTTATAAAATATAATTTATTAGACTAAAACTTGAGTTATATTAATTTTTAAAAAAGTTATTCATATAGTTTTCATATTTATCTTTAATATTCTTTTAATTATATTAATATATTTCTTTTAATATAATAAATATAAATCTTAATTCTAATAATAAAATAATTAATTATATTTAATATAATATTAAATAATTAAATTTAAAATTTTAATATTTTTGATTATTTTGATAAAATACTTTATGAAATAATCAAAGAAATAAAAATAATTTTATAAAAATATAACTTATAAAATTTATAATTAAATATTTTTATAAAAAACTAATATATTATTACTATAGTAATATGAAATTTCTTAATTCCTTAATCTTTCTCTGGTTATACAAAATTGCATATTTTTATATTTTTCATTTATTTTATAAATATCCCTATTTTTATATTATATATTACTATATTTATTATCATATTTCTATTTTTAAATATTATATTTTATTTAATATTCAGAATCTATATTTTTATTATCTTATAATATGATATTTATATATATAATAGAATAGTATAGTAAAAGATTATTTTTAATTTTGGTGAAATAGTTATACTTGAATAATGATCTCAAACATCTTTTCATATTCTTTGATATTCTTTGATATTCTCTCACATTCTTTCACATCTTTTCACATCTTCTTACATCTTTCCACATCTTTTCATATCTTGAAGTACTATCAATATAACATTCAGTATCAAATTATCCTGGATCTAAGATTGATAATATCCTTGGATTGGCATGTCTATATCTGCTTTTTCTATATTTTTAGCAACTTGTATTATATTTAAGAAAGTTTCATCAGCTGAGATCTGAATCCACTTTCTGATTTCTGGTTTTAATCCTCTTCTGTATATTCAGATTTTATATTTTTTGGGATATTCATTTTCAGAGTCTACTTTATGAAGTAGATTAATAAATTTATTTATGTAATCTTCTATGGTACCAGTCTGTTGCAAGATTTCAATTTCATCTTGTCATTAGTCAATTCTTTTTTGAGTACAAAATTGGACTACAAATTAATAACTAAAACTGTGTGATAGATCTTGATCATTTCAGGCTATTAATCAGATAGTATTATCTCTTTCTCTTTTATTATATTATAAGACAGTAACACCTTCTAGGTATTCTCTAACTAATTATACTTTTCTAGCATTGATAATTCCATTAGCTTGAGTGGCAATATTAAAGTCTTTTAGCCACTCAGTAGGATCTTGATCATTTTCTCAGTATTTTCTGATTGGAATAATAATCTTTTTCATAGGCCAGACATTCTGATTAGTCATTTAATCAGCTAGTACTTCAAGAGCTTGAATGAGATTATCCAAGTTATTGTTATTATTTTATTAAGCTATTTGATTATCTTCTTCTTCTGATAATTAATTGTTATCTTCTGATTCTGTTTGATTATCTTCTTCTAAATTTGAAGAATTACTGTTTTCTTCTGACTTTGTATTCTATACTAGAAAAACAGAGATATCTTCCAAGTTCTTTATTTCTGAATAGTATTTGTCAATATTACTATTAACAGATAGAATTCTTGATTGAAAGGTAAAGTCTTAATAGATAAACCATTGATAAAATTATTCAATTAAGTCAAGTTGCTCTTCTTAGGTATTGATATAGTTAAATATAAAAGTGTTTACAAGTTATACTATTCTTTATTTCAATCAGCTTATATGTATTTCACTGAGATCAAGTTGAATTAGTTCTTGAAATAACAGATATATGATTTGATTAATTGATATTATTCTAATATGTTCTGTGAGTAAACAAAAAATGAAAAATTGTAATGATAAATTAGATTAAAGGGGATAACAGTAGGGGCAAAAGTCTTGAGAGGATATTCTAATAGGATAATTAGAAATTTGATGTGTTTCAAGATGATAATTAATAAATATTCTAATAAAAGAATAATAATTAGTCATGAAAATTCAAGACTTAAATATTTATCAATTATGGATAAAGAAAAAAAGGGTATAATAAAAGAATATAAAAAGAGTATGAATATAAAAAGGAGTATAAAGGGATTTTTCTCCACAGAGAAGATATCAAAATTATATTATGGCAAATTGATAAGTGGAATTTCACTTTAATTCATTCTAATAATATGGATTGGGAGAGATTGAAATAATTAAAGAGTAATGAGAGGGGAATTAAACTATAACTTTCAATAATAATAAAGGTTTCTAAGACCTGTGCCAATATCTATGAATATTGTCTTAATAAAGAGTAATTAAATAAAGAAAGAATAAAATAAATTAAAGAAATTATAAAGATTATCTGAGTGAAGTCACTAGTAATTAATATAATTCAAGATTTGAATT
>CAJVPS010000523.1:0-23276 GCA_910591765.1 Ambispora leptoticha
GCTTTTAGCTAGAAAAAGCACAGGAATAAAAAGAATAGATTAGTTAATAATTAATATACAAATTCTCCTTTACCCTACCTTATAATTATCTTTGAAGTGACCATAATAAATGATATCCGAAGATATCGGCACAGGATTTAGATCAACTAGTAATATTAGTCTAATCACCCTCTCTCACCCATAGTCACAGTGCACAAATTTTCCTAAATCCACGAAACTTCAATCTACCTGTGACAGTACAGATCCTATTTGATGAAGAAGATGAAGTTATCTATAGAAATATTATTGATAATATAGTGATTGAAAGACTTCTCTTAATACTATAACAAAAACTTGACAATTTTCAAAGAGTTCAATACTATCATCTATTTTGACTTTATTAAGATATTAATGTAAAGCTATATCAGTCAAGAAAGTAACAGCATACTATATTTGAGTTTTCTCATCTGTAATTTCTTGGACCTGGAATATTATTTTAACTTGCATAATCCAGATAAGTACATTTTTATTTGATTTTTCTGAGTAAGTAGATAGTTTAACTGAAAGATGAGGTAAAGATTTAGAATCAAAGGGACCATCTTCTTTAACTGTCTTAATAAGTTCAGTTATGCTCTGTATAACTTGAACAAATTATTCTGTATTCATCTTGATAAAATATATATGTAGTGTGTGTGTAAAGTATATGTAATATATAATATATAAGATATTAGAGGGTAATGTTTGTAATAACTGTGTTCACTACTATCAAGTTGTAAGATTATTTTGTTAATAGTTGTAAATAAGATAAAATATGATATGAATAGTTTTAATTTTATAATCTATGATTATTTTTATTATTTAAAAGTATTCAGATTTGAAGTTAAAAGTATAGAATAAAGAGATCATATTTATAATAAAGAAATGAATATAAAATGAGAATAAATTAATAATAATCTATAAATAAAATATATATGGATTAAACAGAATTAATTAACTTAATTTGCATCTCTGAAGAGCAACTAATCATAATTCAATAAATAATGATAATTATAAATAATAATATAAATGAATAACAAGAAGAATAAATAAAATTATAAAGAAAATAATTAATTATAAATATTAATAATCTAAATTAATAATTGTGATACATATAGTAATTATCTAAGTAACAATATGCTAAATCTAGATATATTAAATATATAATAATCATCTGTATATTTAGAGTGAAATTGATCTTCTTAAAAATATAATACAAAGCTAATCTGTTATATAAATATACAAAATAAAGATTTAAGCTAAAAGAGATTGAAAGAAAGATAATCTAATCAAAATTATTATAAGTAGAATATCAAACTCACTTAATTAATTAACTAATTGAAATAACTTTTACTAGATAATTAACTAAATAACTTATTCAAATATGATTAACTCAACATAATGAATTTAATAATATATTATAACTTAATGAGATACCTAAAAAATGAAAGTTATCCTATAGGATATATTAAAGAATAACAAAAGAAAATTTATCAGTAATCAAAACACTTTTTAATTATTAATAAAGTACTTTATAAAAAGAATAAAAAAAAAATCTATCATACCACTTCAAGTACTGAAAGAAAATGAAGTTGAAGTAATAATAACTAGCATATATTCAGATTTATTTGCTAAATATTTTGGATTTGATAAAACTTATTAATGAATAGCTATTAGATATTGGTAAAATAGAATAAAAACAGATATAAAGAACTTTATTAGATCTGATAAAACTTATTAAAGAGCTGATGAATGAATAACAAAATAATTCCTATATTTTATTAAAATTGGATAGTCTTTTGATAGAATTATAATTAATCTTATTGGCTTTTACAAAGTAATCAAGAAAAGAAATTGATATATTACTGTAGTAATAGATCTACTTATAAAATAATCTGAAGCAAAAGCAATTCCAAATAAAGAAGCTAGTACAATTATCAAATTTATTTTCAAAGAAATAATTTATAAATATAGATATCCAAAAGAATTACAATTTGATCAAGAAACTGAATTTACAGCTCAAGTAATTAAAAAAATTATCACTTGATTTAAAATCAAATACAAGTTTTCATCATTATATTACTCACAGACTAATGGAATAGTAGAATAATTTAATAGAATACTATGTGAAATACTTCAGAAATATTATATTATATTAGATGAATAATGGAATATGTACATATCATTAGTATTATTTATATACAGAACACTTTGAAATAATATTATCAAATATGAATCTTTCTTCTTGACCTATAGAAAAGATACCTGATTACTAATTGATTTGAAATATCTATCACCAATAGCAGAAGATGAAAATAAAAAAGATAAAATATTAGATCAAATATTCTCTTTAATCTATCACTTACCAGAAAATATTAATATAGTACAAAATTAAATTAAAAGATAATAATAATAAATAAAAGAAAGATATAACTCAAAATTACAAAGAATCATATAATTTGAAATTGATAATAAAGTTCTAGTATACAATATGAAATAATATATTATCCATAAAAATAAATTTCAGTTACAATAGAATATAGAATAGTTCTATATTTATGAAACTCTTAATAATAGAGCTTACAAACTGAGAAATTAATATAACTAGTTATTACGTAAAATTTTTAATGATACTTAACTGAAGTCTTATCATAGTAGAAAAGAATACTTTAAGCCAAGAATAATTATTAAACATATGGAAATACTAATAATAGAAGAAGAAAATGAAGAATAGATTTTTAGTCTTATAATATTTATTTGTTTACCTCTTAATTTTACATAAATCTTATTAAGTAGTATATATATACATATATGTTGATCACTTATTAAAAATTTCATTTTATAAATATAGTACTTTTACTTCAATATTTTCTTTAAATTTTTATTACTTCTAATTATTTTAATACTCTTATTAAATAACTTAATCTCTTGATAATATTTAATTCTTTAAAGATGAATACTCTTTTTAATAATTTTAATTTTATTTGAATATTTTGATTCTTCATCAATAATTAAAAAATAATGAATTTAATAGAACTTTATAAATTCAAGAAGATTAGTTAATACTTGATAATAGTAATTAGAAAGTAGTCTATGATCTTGTTACTAAAAGATAACTCAATAATAGTACAACTTTAGAAAGATCTCCAGAACCAGAACCAATAGTAGAAGAAATCTCAACTTTAACAAATAATCTACAGAATAGTTCTAGAGTAAAATAATTTGTGAATATAATCAATACTGAAATTTTAAGAATAGCAATAATAGCAAATATTAATTATCAATTTCAATCTGAACAAAGCTAAAAGATAAGAGTTCAAATAATTTTTAATGATCTTTTTGAAAATCATGATAATTAATCTGATGAATTGTAATTTATTAGATATTATTACTTTGGATAATTACTTAAAGAAATACCTAGATAACATTCAAGAAAACTAATAGAATTACAGAGAGAAATAGCTCAATCCAAAGAAATAACTTCAATTAGAAGATATTTTCTTCTTGAAAAATGAATTCATTAGCTATTAGAAAAATATAAACTTGAGAAAGCATACAACTTCTAATGAATTACCTATAATAATCTGATATATATAAGAAATGAAGAAATTAAAGAAATTTTGAAAAGAATTTAATAGTTTTGCTGGTGCTTGATCTTACTTAGAGGGACCAAATATTATTTTTTGTGTGATTCTGATAACTGGAGATATCTTTAATTCACCACAATATCCTCTTTATCATAATATCCCCTTTACCTTATATTTCTTAATCTTTCTAATTATTTGATTTGTATTATTTTTATGAGAATTATTTAAAATCTTAAGATCTTATTTATCATAATTATTGCGAAACATTATTAGCTATTCTTTCTAATATTCACTACTAAAGTTAATAATATCTTTTAAAGCATTTTAAATATCTTTGATAGAATATTTAGTAGACACCAAATTATTACAATGCAATACATTTTTTATTAATTATTTCTATCATGAAAGTATTTTTAATGATCTTTTTCATAACGTGATCATTCTTACAATTAAAAGCTAAAGTTTATTTTTAAAATGGATTTGCAATGTTAATATTGATTTCTCCGAAAATGAGCTATCTCTGGAAGAAGTATTCACATTGTTCCACCAACATCGGGTGCAAAAAGTAAATGTGAACTTAATATAATTAACCTCGAAAACAAGCCTAGCTTTTTGCAAAAAAAAAATAAAGAGTAACTTATTTACGGTGCTGTTTATTATACTTGTCTGAATTATTATAAATGTAGTAAAGATGAAGCTGATATTATTTTTATAATAAATTGTTGAGACAGACAGTGATACTTACATTTATATAACTTTTGCGGAAATATTAACTAAAGAATATACTAATTTAATACAACATCGCCAATTCAGAAAAGGTTCTCCATGACTAGAAGTTTTTATATCAAAACTTTATTCACTGTACAATCTTTTTGTTTAATGGTATTACGATAAATTTTATTGGCGGCGATCTAATTAAGTTCTCGTGATTTTTGATTGTCCATGCAATGACCAACTATAGCTCTATTCAATATCCATTCTCGAATCCATTGTACACTTCTCAAATTCTTGAAAAATTTGTGCGAAGTCATAAACTATAAAATTGTGTTTTTTCCATTACATAATTCATGTATAATTATTGTTCTTTGTTATCTAAATATGTTTATACAATACTTACATAATGCATGTATAATTCGGTTTTTATTGTTCTTTATTATTTAAATATATTTATATTGTCTTTTTTAGTTCGTTTATATTGTTATTATTGTTTCTTTTTTAATCCAATTTTTAATTGTTCATCCGGTTTTCTTACTAAATATACATAAATAATAGTATATAAACATATTGTTGAAGTAGCTGTGTTACCAATTTGATAACAATTCTACTAAAATAGATAGTTCATTCGCCCCCTCCCGTTATTCTCCTTTTAAGTATCCCACCCATACGCTAAATCGTAACATGAAATAAATTACGGGTCTTTTTTTATTGGTTATACAAAATGATCTATACTATCAAGCATTATTATAAATAAATGATAGCATACAACGTTACTCGATGTTTTGATCTTTTAATATGAATTTTTAGAGTATCAAATATGATAGTTTGCAAGAAACTTTCCTTTATATATCACAAATCAATAAGAAAAAGAACTTTTACATATTCATTAGTTGGTTCTCAAAAGTCGCATTATAACTAATATCTAATTAAAAAATTGAGAAGGAAACTTAGAATATTATATACAGTCAATCCTCTATATGGTTACCTCCTATATATTCACAAAATTAATAATCATATTTTTCCAGTTCCCGACTTATTATGAAACATAAGAAATTTTATTTCCATAATTACAGTATTTCATATCCGAAGGTGTGATTATATGAAAATTTCGACTATAATATTTTTAGTTTGCTATGTAATTGAAGTAATTTGATATTTTATTGTGACCGTTCTTGATATTTCTAAATTCAGAAATATTCATTGAATAAAACAATTATCATGCAAAATATACTAATCGTGTAATATTGCTTGTCTCATCTCACATTTACTAAAAGCGTGATGTATTAATAATTCGTAAAATTTAGTTTTAGTTTCTTTCAAAGAATTACAGTATGGTACAAATTAGTTTTTTGATTATAACGAATTGATTCAAATAATATAAACATTTATATATATTCTTTAATATCTAGAGAACAAGTTTACTTAAGACCATAAAATAAAAATTCTTAGTAAAATTTTTCATAAATTTACATTTTATATTAAAAAAATCAGCTTGCAAAATCAAATTACAAAAATTTTTTAAAAATTTAATTAAAAATAATTTTAATAATTTATTATATAATTAAACTTTAAATAAATTTGGTTATTATATTATAAAGAAGATATTATTAAGTTTTTATAAAAATTCAATACTTTATTATTGCATAATAAAGTAAATATAATTTAAATTATTTTTTTATAGTTATACATTTAATATTTTCATTATAAAAATCATATATAAATTTTTGTAATCAATTTTGCTAGCTTATTTTTTGAATATAATATACAAATTTATAAAAAATTTTATTAAGATTTTTTATTTTATGATCTTAAGTAAACTTATTCTCTAGATATTAAAGAATATATAGTATAATTATTATAATTTTAATATTTACAATTCTGCTTTACCAATTTTAAAAAGAAAAACAGTATATATATTATCATATAAAGCTAGTAAAGATGAAATAATTTCAGTAAGAAAGCATTTTTTTAAACTAAATTCTATATATTAATTATTATTTATTATATAAAAATAAAAATTAATAATTATTTCAATATACTAAAAAATAATACATTATCTAATATAAAAATCTATCAAAATATTATTTTGAAATTTTTTTATTTTTATTTTAAAAATTAAAGATATTTATTAAAAAATTCTTTAATTATAATATATGAATTATGAATTATATCAGAATAAAATATAGTAAATTTGAAATTTTTACTTTATATTATAATTTAGAATTTATTAATAAATAGTTTTTAGTTTTATATCAAAATAAAATTTATATATTTTCTTTAAATTTTCTAAAAATATTAGTTTAATTATATAGTAGCACAAAAAATTTTCTAATTAAATCAAAATCTAATTTAAACTCTTTTAGAAATATATAAAATGATAAAGTATCACTTTACTTTGATATAAAAATAAAAAATCTTTATATTAAAATTATAAATTTTAAAATAGAAAGAAAATCTGAATTTTTACTTTTTTATTAATAAATCTAATTACTTTTAATAGTTACTATATAATATAATAAGATTTATAAGTTTCTAATTATTTTATAACTTTTTAATAATAATAACTAGTAATTCATTTTAAATAAATTATTATCAAGTTCAAAATTTATTTAGATAAGTTATACAATTAATTCAGATTTGGATAATCTTATTTATTAAATGATATTCTCAAATTATAACTTGAAATTTTTGAATTATTAGTTAATTAAAAATTCATTACTCTCATTTAGATATTGATAAGTATCTTTATAAGTTCTATACTATCATTTTCATATTAATAAAAATTATAAATATTATTATAAAATCAAGAGAGATTTCTCATTTATTTCACTTGATTATAAATATAATATTAAAAGATTATATTTGATTCTTTATAAATATTATTTTAGCTAATTCTCTAAAAATATAAGTTAATTTCATTATGTTAAAGATTTTATGAATTTTGTATAAAATATTAGGAATTTCTCTAATTTTTGAAATATATGATAGATAATCATGTCATATACACATTTCATCCTAACACACTTTTTCATAGGATAATCAATTCATTTGTCAATTTGCTTTAACTGTAATCTTATGACTATGTCATAAATTGTCAATTATTCTTATTTCCTTTTGATATTAGGTTTCCTTCTTGGTTCTAATACGACTTTTTCCTTTTATGTTTAATAGAAAATTAATGGTTATTAATGTGATAAATTTTTATTGTTAAAAAATCTTGTTTTTCAAAAATCATAATTAAATAAATTTGGATTCTCTATCTCTTTCAACTATGATTTCTATTTTCTCTTCTAAATCAAATTCAGATCGGAAAGAGTTTTTTGTCATTTTTATTGAAATGACATAATTACGTTAAATTGAAGAGGGCGTGGGGTCTCTCTCAATTAACAAATTTTTATAATTAATAACGCAATTTGATTTTACATAATATTGCATGTCATTTTATTACGTTATTTGGATGTATCAATCATTTATTGCCTAACAAAGTGCACATCAATATCAAATCTTTAAAACACTAAAATCTTATTCGTAATACTAATCATAATAATTTCCTTATTCTGTAATTTAACCTCAAAAGACGAGTAAAAGCTGGTTATAAAAAATTTTTATCCAAAAGAAAAACAGGAAGTGCAACTGTTACAAGTATAATTTTATCTGATAATATTGTTTTAAAATATCGTATTTTTTGAAAGTTTGGATGCAGAGATGGATGTGGCACACCTTGATCGTATATTGAGTAATTCACAAAAGTTCCGTCAAACACGATTAAAAATCGATATCGTGCGCAAATGCAAGGTTATTACGAATTCTTTGCGCTTATTTTTCGAAACTTTCGACGAAAAGGAAAAACTAAAATAACTTGGATTTATGAATTTTAAAGAATCCACTGGTGAACATCCAAACGCAATAATCATTGATGCAAGAAAACGAAAACTAAGAAGCTTAAACCATTGATACCATATTATCTTGTTCTGATATATGCAACTGGCAAAAGTATATTTGCTTTCTTACAGAAATTATGTAATTTAAAACATCGGTTGTTGTTTGAATCTTATATAAGAATGTATATGAAATTTCAATTTGCTCATACTTTAATTATCAAAATTTTTAACACATCATCCATAAATTTAAATTCATTAAGATCCAATGAAGATTTAAAGATTAAAAAATATTATTACAATTACCGTGGTATCGATTTTGGCTGTAAACCCTAATGATCTCTCGTACAGACGCGGTCTTTATCCTTCCCAGAGTGACTAAAATATAAATGCATGCGCCATCTTTTCCTTCAATTAATAGCTTTTTAGAGATAGAGATTTTCTTTTCCTCAACAGGAATAAATACTCAGGAAAGGTGGAAACGTACAATATCTTTCTGGCCCACGCGCAGGGTATTTCTGATTCTATTGGCTGCTGAGTATGCAAATGCGGTGTATTTAGAAGATTTGTTCATATTCACTTTTTTTATTATGCATGGAATTAAATAAAATTAATATATTTTTGGAGATGTTTTCCACTCAAGTGAATTTTTGTTATCAGCACATTCATATTTATTAATTTGAAGCGTAAATTTGGTTAACAAATCACGTTTATGTTTCTGAATTTACCTATAGTTCCCGCCATTTCCTCAATTTTGATTAGAAATGGTTGCAATATATTAATAAGAGAATACTTTATTTGGCTCCAACCCTTTCGAATTCTCTCTCCTAAATATTATCAGTATTAAAAAGCCATTATAGAAAATGGGTGAAGCTATTGCCACGACTAATGATAAAAGTTTTGGCATTTTATAAATTCGAAGAAAAGTATTCCCATATAATATATAGCAAAATAAATTAAAAATTTAACAAATGAATTAAAAATTGTGTTTATACATGAACAATATACCATACTGAAAATTACATACGCATTATGATAGTTTCTTAGATCTTATTTTTCCTGGTTTATAGTTATGTTTCTTTGTTTGTTATATGTATTGGTTTAGATTTTGTTTTCTTTGTTATTCATGTTTTTGAATATACGTACATACAGTAGCTCACTTAAGAAATGGAACACGGAAAAAAAATTGGCGAGATACGAATATCTCGCCATTGAAGAATTACGTGAAAACAAAAGTAAGTGAATTATATTCGTTAATATTACGATTATTGATATTAACAATGTTTTTTTGTAGAAGTTACATAAACAAAAATTAACCAACTTTTTTGAAATTTTTTAGCGTTCCGCGAAATTGCCCGATTTCGAGGACGAAATTCAAAGGAAGGATTCTTTTTATTGAACTATTATCAAGCTAAAAAAAAATACTAACTAATGAACTATAATATTATATTACCATTTCGTATAACCACCCTTTGCCTTTATAACATCATTCACCCTTTTTGGCATTTGAAGAAACCAACCGTATGTAATCGAATATATTTAATACATATACAATAAAATTTAGAGGACTTAAATTCTTAACCGATTGTAAGATGACGTGATAGAATTTAGACTGATGGAACTGACAAATTCACGATCTGTGTCTTTTATGGTTTTATGATGCTTATCTTTCTTCGAGCCATAAATCTTATTTTTTGATTAGATAATTAGAAGAGAAATATTATTTGAGATTTAGTCTTCAGCACTCAGTATTCATGGTAGCATTAGTTGTTCGTTGACTATGTACCGAAACGATTTATTTTTTTTAAATTAAAATCAAAAAGTTAATTAACCATGTACACGTCACGACGTCAGGTATATGTATTTACCTGATGCGCTTAAAAGTTTTAGTGTGCATCGGTATTATGGATCTAAAAGTAAGCCGGATATAGTAAAAATTAAATGAAAATATTATTAAATACGGACATGCACGTCAATTTTTAATATCTGCACGGTTTAACATGTACTTTTTTAATTAATTTTTATAGTTATAGTTTTACGGTTACAAACTAAAAATAGTGTTAAGTGATACAATAAAAACTTTATCAGAGATTTCGGTGCCCGAACCTAGATAAATCCTAATTTAAATTTTTAAAAACTTTTAAAACTTCTTAAAAATTAAAGTAAAATAAATCGAATAGGATTATTTGAAAAAAAAATAAATATTTAATTCTTAAGCATTCTCCAAGAAATTAAAATTCTCTCTTTTTTTACTTTTTGTTAGATTGAAACTTCCTTTCTTTTTCGCCATTAAAAAATTTTTGAATATATTATAAAAAATTTTTTATTTATTTATACAAAAAATTTTTAAGGTTATTACTTTGTACACGACTGTAATTGATGGGGCGTTAATTGTTCGACTAAATAATAATTAACACAATGAGAAGTATGCATAAATCGTTTTTGTCTAAATTAAAATTCGAACATAATAACCCTATTTTGTGCCATATCGAATATTCTAAAATTAATGTAACACTCAATATTTCGTACGTTTAAACATTCTCTAAAAGGAAGTTCTTTTACGATAAAATTTTTGACAATGATACATAGGCAAGAAGACAATAATCAGAAGCACCAATCTAAAATGGAAAGCTGAAAATGTTAATGTAGAACTTCCTTGACATCAATGTCTTCCAGTCAAAATCCAATTGAAAAATATCGTATGGAATATAGAGTTTATCTTAAAAGAAACTAATGGGATTTTAAAATAGAGAATGAACTTTTAAAATAAAATAGTATAAATTTCGAATATAGTTTGTTTTAAACGCATCTAGAGTGTTCGGTTACTTTTATCCACGACTGTATATAGTAATACAGAACAAAATTTACTATAAAGAGAAGAATGACCAATCCCGGCTTTCTGTTCTCCACCACCATGCGGATGGTCGCAAGGGTTCATGGCTGAACCTCGCACGGTTGGGCGGACACCTCGTCAACGACTTCGACCAGCCTTTCCTGATCTGACTAAATTAGTTTCACTATTACTCACTTTGCCAATGGTAGCCCGGCAAGTTGCCAATACTTTTCGAACTATATTTTCTGATGTTCCGTAATTTATTGTGGAGCCACAGTAAATTTTTACTTATTAAAAACTGATTAATTATCTAAATCTTGTAATAAACTAACATAAACTACTTATTATCCATACGATTTTCATAATTCACCATTTGAATCCAATTCTTTTCCAATTTTCAGAGTTTCTAATATCATTTTCATTTTCATTTTCTTCAATTAAGTTATTACTACCGTTGTCAGTTATTGATTCTTCTAGTTCTTTCATAATCATTAACTTTATCATCTGCTGATTCATATTATTGAATTGGTACAGCAATATCATACATAACATTAACCCCCTCAAGTTTTTGTTTGCATAAGATATCAACGTTATAACTTATAGATCAAGAGTTGATACAAATTCCAAATTACAAAGAAAATTTACAAGTTCACTTGCTAATCCTCCCAAAAATCATAATGACATGAAAATTCATGTAAATTCGGATAGAATTAAGACAAAAATATGCTATTCATTGACTAAATAAGGGACTAAGTATGAGAAATTTAGTTAGTCAAAATTTAGAGTTTAAGTACAAACTTTGGATTGCTTTAATTGATTCCACCAGTTTTGTAAGCTTGTAATCATTCAACTTTCAAGAATAATAAAAATTTTGATAAATCATGCAAAGCAATGTACCATAACAAGCAATATCTTTTCGAAGCTTGTTCAAAATTATGCATATAAATAAGATAACAAATTTGTAAGAGCTCAAATTGCGAGAATATCTGGTAGAGTGGGTTTGTTTTCGCTTCTTTCTAAAATCAGTTGTCGGGATGCATCATTTTGAGATGTGCTATTTGTGCTGAAAATAATTTTATTTAGTAGCTGAAATCTGTAATAAAGATAGAACGAAATAAAAAAACATAAATTATTAATAGCCTAACGGATTGATTCTAAACATTGCTTTATTTAGAATTGATTTAATTATTATAATATTCAACGTTCTTTTTCTGATAATTTTACTTATTAATATTTAGAGCTCCCGCATAAATATAATATTATTATTATTAATTTTTACCTGCCTATATTCCCTAATGCTTATTACTCTCTTATTATAATCTATGTATTATATCAGAACTGCATTAATCACTATTATTTTGTCACTATCGAAACTGTCTCAGAGTCCTCGTCATCATAGTAAGCAATGCCAGAACTATCTTAATTGTCATTGTTTTATCGATATCGAAAAATTAACATATTTACTAATGCTAATACTTATTATTATCAAATTTAATATAATCCAGTTCAAATTGAAATAGTTTGACTGAACTATTCAATATTATAAAAAACTTATTTTAATTCAACTATTTTTTTAAAATACTGTTAAAACAATAACTATTTTATCATATTTTTTCAATGATAATCAAAAGATTTTCTGCTCATTCCATAACAAGCCGGTAAAATATAAAGAAACAAGAAACAAAGAAAAAAAGAGGCCTTATAACCACCATAAAAATATAAATGTCTTGAGCGGAGAAACGTTCCTCTCTTTGTCAATTCATTAGGACAAAGTTAATATTAACCCTTGAAGACTTATATCTTTGTCAATCAGACTCTGATTCAAAGAAATTGATAAATAGATAAACTTAATGAAACATTTTCAATGACTTTAATCAGGTACTTGTTCAGTTAAAAATCTATTTATTATTAAAAATTTATTATAAATATACCAAAAGTTTCTGTACACTTCTTAATTAATATAAACTTAAATAGGTTGGTAAATCATTTCGTATTAAGCAACTAATACTTTCTCTGACGCAATCATTGCTTGAATCCGCTTTGGCATGCTGTTGACCAAATTCTTAGTCATCATTCTTGGAATTACCTTCCACATTGTCCAAAGATTAAAGGGGTTTCTTCCGATCCCGAAGGCTTCGCTTGATTTCAGCTTTCTATGTCTCAAATTAGTTCGAGATTGTACTTTGGGCAGATCGTATGAGCCTTTGTCTGCGTGGATGAAGCTGGGACTTTTGACTTATACTGGAGCATGTTGTCAGTATTCCAGCATACACGGCTCCGGTCACTAATCCATGCAGCGACACAAATGATCCTCCCCCACTTGAAGTTGACAATCATGTAGAGCGTTTATGAAATTGACAATAATAAATCAAGGATTTTAAATTTCGTACAAGCGTTTAAAAAAATTTTATGGTACAACAATTATAAAAAATTGCCTCAGCAATAAATGAAAAGGCATACAAGGAAATATCATTATACTCCAAAATAAACCAAAAAATTTTTCATTGGATATGCTATACTTGTGACCTAGTTATAATGACATTATAATCTGGTTTTTCAAGAAACAACAAGATAAGCAATGAAGAACAAATTAAGAAAAATGTATGAAATCATGACATCATAATGTGTAATGAATAAAAAAAGTTAGCGCTTACATTCAAATCGACTTCATTTATCATATTTTTTAGAGTCCATTTCAACCAAAAATAGAACTTTGAATTGCAAAAATCTCTTGGTTGTATGATAATGAAGAATACAGTAACCACATATAAATTAAAATTTTTTAAAATGTAATAAATGAATAGTATGTTTATTGTTTAATCTCTATTTCCACTTGTTTTTGATATTTACGAGATAAAACGAAATTGTTCATTCATTGTTTCATTGTGCAACATTATGTTTTAAAGTTGTAATTACGGGTTAAAATTTTAACTTTAAAGAATATGTAATATATTGCGGTTTAATGAGTTTTGTCAACTTTATAAGCTTTTTTCTATGAAAGCGGAATTATCTTTTTAGGTGATTAAAACCGTATTATCCGTAGCAAAGTATTAAATGTACGTGTGCACTGTATAATTTTTGTTTTCCAAGTTTAGTTATGCGGGCCGATGGAAAACCTGTAGGCCAGGGTTTGACAACATAAGACTCGGGCAGGTCGACCGGACCGACCTTTCTGCAACATATAATTTTTTAATCAATGATATTGCAAGAACATCATGATTATTTGTATTAAACCGAACTTTTTCGAATATTTAGATTTTTATGAATTATGTCGTAACCGGCATAGCCGAACAGTTCTAACGACATCTCTATTCAAGACCAAAGCTTTTATCACAATTCAAACTAAGATCAAAATTGGGCAAATATATTGCAAAAAAATGTATTTTGGATTATGTACATTAATTGCGACAAGTCGGGATAAACATTGAATAGATCAATATATCATGTACAAGGTTTGGATCTAACCGATTCGTCTTTTTTGTTAGAATTTTGCCTGCGTCGGAAAATAACCATTCGGGTGATACTGAATTTGCCAGGGAAGCGAGAAATTTTTGAGTTAATGCTGCTAAATCCTGATATTTTTTTTATGCGTACTCCACCATTTGAGAGGATTATGAGTCTTGTAGAGTGAATCAAGTTATATTTACCATATATTGATTGACCAGGCGTGGTTGCCGCGACAGCCCGTATCACTACCCAAGTTGCATGAAAACTTCTGTGCAGATCAGTCACTAACATTAGACTATTAATTTTTCATCTCAACAAGAAAATAGCTTTATCTACGACATTTCGAATATGCTGATGTATGTCATTGTTCAAAGTTTATGGATGCGGTCTCATTGACATTAGTTTCCAAAAATTCGTAAAACGATTAACCAATCACCATTTAGGTATTCACAATTTCAAAAAATCAGAGATATTTGACCAAATAATATTTAGAGTGTTGAGGCATACTTAAATCAATTGGACAGATTTCCACTTCAAATTCCAATTCAAAACACTAGGGCACACAATTTGGCATACTGAATTGTCCGATTCAGGAAATTAGACTTAATTCTCAATACTGATTCAGAGTATACAGTAGTTACTGTGGATGACAAACATACTTGTTTTGGATCCAAAATCTCGATATCCAACACTAAATGCGAATATTTCTGAACTTCACGTTGTATTTTAAGAATGTCAGGCTTTTTGGATATGTGGTATATCAGGATATTGAATATGCTGACGGTCTAGATATTGCGAAGTCGGGATTTTAGAATATGGATGTTGAAATGTCGAAATTTCAGGATTTTGGATGTCGGGAATATCGGGATTTTGGCCGTCGGGGCACCCGCTTGTGTTTTATGTAACTCGTATTATTTTAATCATTATTTTATTAACGTTATATAATTACCAAAATCATCGATATATCAATGCAATTTTATATTTTTAAATATTTGCATTTTGAATAAATCAGATAATAATAAATTGTCAATTTTAAAAAGAACATGAGAATACCATTATCAAATGTATACTTTACTTTCTAAGCATCTTTTATCAAGAAACACGAAACTTACAAAACCTAGTGAACTTTTTAGCTCAAAATACCGATACATTCATTAGGCACAACGCAAATTCTTAGACTAAGTTTTTTGATCTCGTTAAATTGCATGATTTTAGTAACATATGTTGTTATTTGTGGAATTTTACTTGCATTGAACTTGGCTTGGGAATTTTATTATTGGTGATTGTATGCATCGGTTTTTTGGTAGTTGGATTATTCGCATTCGGTGAGTTTCTAGTAATAATAATAATGTTTGCTATTGTAAATATTTTTTAATTTATTTTGATTCCTTTTCTTTTTCAATTAGTCATTTTTGTTGCACTGCCTTGCGTATTTTTTGTTATTCTAATGCTTTGCTTGTTTAATGGCATGAAAGCCTTAATGCATATTTTTAATTGATTAGATTAAGTATGGCTTAAATGCGAAAAATGTCATTCATAAAATTCTGTATTTAACAAATATGGCGGAAATTTGATTTCACAACCTCAAGAAAATTTTTTATTTATTTTTATTATTTAAAAAATTTTTTTTGAGATGATATCTGTGTATTGTTAATGTTCATATTGATATGCAGTCAAATTATGGCGCAATTTTTTTAATTGAAAAAATGCCATTTTGATGCTCCTTAATTTTTGATGCTGCCGTGATCGTCATATTGTAGACAACCTTTTTTGGGGAGTTAAGAAAAATTAAAAACCGAGTGGTTTATAAGAACAAAAGAAAAAATAGCTATTTTTGGTCAAGAAAGCGATTTTTAGATTATCTTTACGGAATAACAATACAATGTATATTTTGCTTCCAAATAAATCAATGAAATGGTAATGTAACTCATGCTTCGGAGTTCTTCCCTATCTCAAATAACATATGTTACGTAATATCCTTTACTACTGAATGTCCTCTTCCCCCCCCCCCCCCCCCCCCCAAGGTAAATGTAAACATAACCATGCCAAGGATATTATGTAATTTACCAAGGTTGGCCTTTGGACAATTTGGACAGTTTGTCCGAGTTTTTTTGAAAAAATTTAATTATGTAGATATTTGGACAACCTTTTGGACTGGTCCAAGGGTTAATCCTGTATGTAGCCTTTAATCATTTAAGCAAATTGCAATTTTAGAGTTTCATTTATGCTCTCTTTCATTTGAGAATTTATAATTTTTACAAGGATTTAACTTTACATGTATTATCTATTAAACAAATTTACAATTTAAGTTCCGATCTCGGCTTTATATTTGTGTTCATGATCATTAAGCGCATCTTTAGCCGCTTCTTGCAATTTCAATTGATCAATAGCTGAAAACTGCGTATTCGTATTTTTCTGTTCTTCAGAATTCATATAAAGTGTAGGGTTTTCCAATTTTTTAGGGCTTGCTGCGATTTTTGGTTTTATTGGCATTAGCATTAGAACAGGTTTTTTTAACTTTGGTTGATTTAAGCTGTATATATGAGGGGTAATATCTTGATTTAAAGAAATTTTTTGAAAATTTGGGTCATTCGGAGGAATTGACATGTTTATTCCATCCCCACGTTTGAAGTTCATTGCTTGATCAATATGAAAAATAGGTAATGCGAGTGTGAAGCTTATTAGATGAATGAACGTAATCGATAAACTTTTGGTTTTTAATGTGTGCATATTTCAAGAAGGCAACTTATAAATTTTATTTATTTTTTTTTTGGTTTTATATTTTTATTCTTAAGCGCAAATTACTTATAAAGAGAGAATATGGTCTTTATTATTTTATTCAGACTTAATAAACACAGTTGTTAAATTTTAATTCATCATGATTATATCAATGTATTTTGATAGATTCAAATAATAACGCGAATTTTTAAAAACACGGAGCGATCATGTTTTTGCGCAGTAATCAAAATTTAATGCGGGCATCCATAATAAGTCATCATGACTGCACCAAATAAAATTTGCATCTTACAAGTCAAGCCAGCAAAAATAGGGGTTAGTAAAGGAAATAAGACGATTTTTATTTGGAAGGATTTCCGATTTTGACAGTTTGACGTATATTTATTAAAACCGTTTCATTGCGAAGGAACGCCGCCGTTCATTAGAAGGAGGAACCAAAAATGGGTATTCCAGGATTTTTTCGCTGGCTGGCCTCACATTATCCAGCAGTCGTAGAAAGAGTAACTCCCGGCGTGAAACAATCTGCGGACTTTTTATACCTAGATATCAATGCACTTTTTCATACCGCAAACATAAAGAAAAAAGGTAGAGGGAAAAGTGGTGGAAAGTTGACCTCGGCATTAATGCTGTCGAAGGTTTTTCGACAAATGGATGACGCCATAGATTTATTTGATCCGAAAATGCTCGTATACATTACCATGGATGGCGTAGCTCCAAGAGCAAAGATGAATGAACAACGTGTTCGTCGATACCTTGCCGTTAATATAAAACCTAAATTACCAGCGGTTGTTCCACCAATAGGTATTCCCTCTTCTTCACCTGCTTCAGAAGAAATTGCTGTAGCTAATGAAGATGCAATGACAATTGAAGTAGCTGGTACCGAGGTTGTCGGCAAAGATGGAGAGGTTGCCGAGGGAAGTACAGGCTTTTTTTTGCCTGGTGAATCGGTCGCCATTACTCCTGGTACAAAATTTATGCAAGCCGCAAATGAAGCAATAAGATTTTATATTTTCCAAAGATTGAATGGTCGTCGAAGACATCTTCAGATCATCTTTAGTGATTCCAGTGTACCAGGTGAAGGTGAGCACAAATTATTCCAATTTTTGAAAACGCAGCGCATGCAAAGTGGTTATAATCCGCAACTTCGCCATGTTGTCTGTGGTGGAGATGCCGATTTTATCATGTACTCGCTGATGACCCACGAACCACATCTTCGAATATTAAGACCTGGCATGGGTAAAGATTTGGACATTCTACATGTGGCGAAACTACGTAAACATCTTATCAACGATATGATGCCCAAAGATTCACCACCAATGTCTGCTGCCGATCAAGATAATTTGATTGAAGATTTTGTATGTATATCAATGTTGCTCGGCAATGATTTTTTGCCCAAGCTTCAAGGCGTTGGAACAGCAGTGAACATTTTAATGAAAGCATATAGAGAATGCCACAAAAATATGGGTGGCTTCATTACAGAAAAAGGTGGTACTATTAATATTAGTAGATATCTGGTTTTCCTTGGATCGTTGGGAAATCAAACACTTCTTAAAGGTGAAAAACTAGCAGATCTATCTCAAATATATTCTAACCGATTTAATATCGATCCTGAAACCCGAGCCAAAAGAGCCAATGATTACATGAGAACATTATGTTGGGCTTTTCAATATTATACTTCAGGTTGTCCAAGTTGGCGATATTTCTATCCTCATCATTTCCCTCCGTCAATTTTGGAAATCATTAAAAATGTCAACCCAACAGACTTTAATCAAAAGTTTAGTCCCGATCAACCACTAAGACCGTTCGAGCAATTGATCTGTGTTCTTCCGCCAACTTGTGATTCACTTGTTCCAGAACCATTCCGTGATTTGTTAACGGACCCTAATTCACCTCTAAAAGATTTCTTCCCGAACAAGATGCAAGTTATCTCGGACGTTGGTATTTTACCTTTTATCGATGAAAAAGTACTACTTGAATCGATGGCTCCCCGATATCCAAAATTAAGTCCCGAAGACCAAAAAAGAAATACTATTACAGGAAAAGTTCAATTATTTGCAGGTCGATTTGCACCATCATATCCAACATTGCGCTCTCTTGGAAATGGTTATGCAACAACACTTGGATTATCTGCGTCAGTGGGTATATTTGGTACACTCACGCAAGATGCTCCTTTACAAAGAGTAATTGAGACTCCTATCAAGAAATGGGGTGACATCAATTTCAATACCGTCTATAATGTACTATACCAATTACCAAGCGCAATTAAAGGTGTTCCGCAACGATTGACTCCCCCACCACGATCACCTTCCCCATCACGATCATCTTCTGCGCAACAATCATCTTTTACGCAAAGAACTATTAACCTGGTGCGAAGCGCAACTCATCAAAAACCTCAAACAGGTAAATATGGCCAAGGAACGGATCCAGAAAAATCACCACATAAAGGCAAATATCAAGATAGGTCGCAAGCTGACAAATCTCATTTTGGACCATATCAAGGCAAATATCCACAAACCGTCAAATATCCAGAGAGAACTCAGAGCGGGACATTTCAGGGAGCACAGAAAACACAGGGGGCACAGAAAACGCAAGGAACGTACCCAGTAACACGTCAATTTCCTCACCTGAATAAAACTAGTACAAATAATCGGATACCACCAAGAACAGTGATTCCTCCGCATCCAATCAAAAGGCCGAGAACTCAAACACCAACATCTTCACCTCCACCTCGAGCATCTCAAAGTAACAAGAGCTTTTCGCATCTATCATCATCGTCAGTTGATTCCTCTGCAAACGAATGAACCCCAAAAGACATTTATAAAATAATTTTAGCATTTGGAAATTTCCCTACCTAATAATTAACGAGTGTATATAGCGCGAAAAAGAATAAAGTATTCCTCAATTTAATTTTTCGTTTTTATATTTTTTAATATAGTTAACAGAACAATAATATTTTGAGACATGAATAATATAGATGTCATAGATAACCACGAATTTTTCACTACCTTAAGTCATTTTCTTTTTTTTACCAAGTAATATTTAAATCAATTAATACCAAACTCTTCCGCCATCTCTGGCCATATAATTGAATTAATAAACTCGGGCAATGAGGATGGTACTAACTTCCCTGTAATTGTCGCGTCGGATATCTCGAGAACATCTCGATTTTTATGTAAAACAAATGATGTAAAAGCATAAAATGATTTCGACAGGTGATAATCAAATTGTATCGAATATTGTGACGACAAATTTCTAAAAATGTCGAATAATAGTAATAGTTAAGATAAAACGTAGATTTTATTATAATAAAAATGTTTTTTCTATAAATACCTTGAAATGATTCGTACAACAATAACATGCCCCGAATGTCGTGTACTGAATTGAAGTTGTTTCACTATGGTATTATTTTCTGATCTGGAGTTTATCTTTGGCTGTTTCAAAATGACTTTAGGAGAATATGATATATCAAATGCAATCAAATCTGATAAAAGACAGTCTATTGACAAAATTAGCTAATAAATAAACAATATATTTATTAAAAAATGAAAAATGGGAATTAAAAAACGCTGCTACCTTTTGCGGAATTTCGCTTTGTTTGTTCTACGTGATCTTCATCAATATTTATATTTACTTTATCATTCTCATTCTCCTCCCCTTCCTTCTCCTTTGCTTGCTGCATTGATAACATATGATGTTTTAATACCCAATACCAATCTACTAATAAATTCCCTGTATCTTTGTCTTGCAGTTGTGATCCATCTTTATTCCGTTTTATACTATTAATCAAGACTTCTCCCCATTAGTTAAAAATATAATTTAAATTGAAAGTTCTTTTGTAAAAAAAACATATTTTCCATTATGTTTTACCTGGTAAATCAAGTAAAGATTCATTCAATCGCATCATTTCTTTTCGTCGATGCTTGCTTTCTTGTTCTGTAGTTGTGTTTATGTCACGTGATTTAGTGTTAGGCCATAAAGAAGCCAACGATGGAATGTCATTATTTATTGTTATCAAAGTAGGATCTAGTGTTTCGTATGGGTTGGATAGACGGTAAATTAAAGTAGCTAAAGCGTGACGTTCGGAAAGATGAACTATATTTGAGAAAAGCTAAACATGTGGAAAGTATTAAAAACATTGACAAACATAACCAAACATACATATAAATTATGATTGCAACCTTTTGATATTCATTTTCAAGTATATTTAAAGGTTTTTGTTCTATTTTTGTTTTGGATGTTCTAACTTTTGAATCATCACTCGCCTGTAAAAATTATTTTACGATAAGACAAAAAAATATATTTAATAAAATATAACGACATTTAAATAATGACCTCTATCGCAACTGCCAATCTTTCCCTAATAGCCGTTTTAATTATCAGTTGATCGTGTTGTGCCTTTTGTAAAGCAGCAAGAATATGTGAAACTTCATTTTTGGTTGGTATCATCTTATTTATTTTTGCAAGTGATAATAATGAATTACAGTAAAAGATTTAAAAGACTGAAAATCCAAAATTTAATATGTGACGTGATTTTCCTTAATTACATATAATCATAATCTTATCATTTTTAAATCTTATATAAATATATATATATATATATATATATATATTTATATTTATATTTGTGAAATAATTATAATCTGAATATTAATATAATTAAATCTTTCTATAGTTACTATATTTGAAAAAGCAAATTTAAAGAGATATTTTTATAAAAATTTTTTAATTAATAATTGAAAAACTCTTAAAGAATAATTATAAAAAAATATAATTATAGAAATATAACTATAAAAGATCTGATTATATATAATAAAATTAATTATTATAATCTTAAAAGGCTTAAAGCATTGTCATTTTAATGACTAAATAAAAATTATAATTATTAAAAGTCTTAAAAAAATAATTATTTAATTTAATAAAAATATATAATTTATTTTAAGAAATTTAACTATAAAGCTTAAATTTTTTACAAATAGTATTTTGTTCTATTAAGTTCTCATAATTATATCTTTATAATTTTTATATAAATTTTCTAATCATAGTAATATTTACTTAATCAAATATTTGTAAAATTATTTTTTATAAATTAACTTATAATGATCATTAAAAGTAATGCAGCACTTAAATTTTTTATTAATTATAATTAATAAAATATATGATTTTTCTTACATATAAAAATTTTTAATTTTACTACCAAATTTTTTTTATTTTTAGCTCAAAAAATAGCTAAAGTTCTCTAGTTTAACATATATTTTTTTCAGATTTTTCAGATTTTTCAGATTTTTCAGATTTTTTATCTGTAACTTTTTCTAATTGTATATAAAATCAATTAATTTTTACTAATTAATAATTAATAAAAATTAATTAACTTTATATGCAATTAGAAAATATCACTGATAAAAAATCTGAAAAAAAATATGTTAAACTAGAGAATTTTAACTATTTTTTAAGTTAAAAATAAAAAATATTTATTAGTAAAATTAAAAACTTTTTTATATAAGAAAAATCACATATTTTACTAATTATAATTAATAAAAAATTTAAGTATTATATTACTTTTGATGACTATTATATATATAATTATAATAATTACCTATATAATATTTAATTATTTTTAATATATTTTAATTAAGTTTAATTTATAATAAAATTTTAAATAAAAATATATAAATAATTAAAATTTTAATTAATTTTTTAATAGCTAATTTTTATATAATAAAATTTAATTAAATTAATATATATTATAATTTTTAATTAATTATTATAATTATATAATATTTATTTATTATTAATATTTAATTAAATTATAATTATATAATATAATCTGATATAAAAAAATTAGTATATCAAATAAATATTAATAAATCATTTTTTAAACTAAAATTTTAATTCTATCTTATTTAATAAAGTTATTAGATATTGAAATTTATTTAAATTTTTATTATATATCTTTTATAAAAAAATTTTACTAATATAAACTTTTTTGAATTATTATTTTTTAAATTTTACTATATAAAATTTGATTAAAATTAATATAAAAATTATATAGTAAATAATTTAATT
>CAJVPS010000524.1:0-23268 GCA_910591765.1 Ambispora leptoticha
TAGATGGTAAGAAATCAACGATTTTATTTTACATTTTCATTTTAATTTTATTAATTTTATTTGATATTAATTTATTTAACTATTCTATTATTCTATACTTTATTTAGTTGGTAAGAAATCAACGATTTTATTTACATTTTCATTTTAATTTTATTAATTTAAGTTGGTATTAATTTATTTAACTAATCTATTATTCTATCCTTTATTTAGATTGTAAGAATTTTATTTTAATTTTATTAATTTTATTTGATATTAATTTATTTAACTAATCCATTATTCTATCCTTTATTTAGTTTGTAAGAAATCAACAATTTTATTTTACATTTTCATTTTAATTTTATTAATTTTATTTGATGTTAATTTATTTACCTAATCCATTATCCTTTATTTAGATTGTAAGAAATCAACAATTTTTATCTTTCATTTTCATTTTAATTTTAATAATTTTAGTTAACTAAATCCATTACGCTATTTAGATAGTAAGAAATTAGCATTTTATTTTGTATTTTTGGTAAGAAATCGACAGTTTTAATTGATTTTTGAATTCATTATAATTATTTTATTAATTTATACTTTTTTTAGATATCAATTTACTATATTTAGTGCAATTTCTTATCATTTGTCCAATAAAAATTTAGGGTAAGAAACGATAGTCCCTGCTTTCTTTTTTATTTATTTAATTTATCCTTCTATTTTCATTTCTAATTAGGTTTCAACACTATAAAGTCTATGGAATAACACACAATCCTTCAAACGGAGAATACTTTTTAGTTCTCCCTGCTGTCGGCCTAGGTGATCTGCGACGTTATCTACGAAAGCTATTTACCAAAATAACATGGAATGATCGCATACAAGTACTATATGACATTTGTACTCATCTTCAGTTTATTCATTTACAAGGTATTATACACGGTGACCTGCATCCTGGAAATATTCTTCGATTAAATAAATGGGTTACTACAATCTGTGATTTTGGTACTGCAATCATACAAAATTCCACTAAGGAAAAAAGCCAAATATTTGGTGTGATGCCATTTGTTGCACCAGAGATTTTCCGAGGAGAGGCATTTAGCATGGCATCAGATGTCTATGCATTGGGAATGGTCATGTGGGAGTGGGGTGTCGGTAAACCGCCATTCGGTGAACGTCCTTTCGATCATCTTTTAGCCTTAGCTATATGCAAAGGATTGCGGCCAGAATTACCGGCGGAAGGATTACCTGACTTCTACCGCGACTTGATCGTACGTTGTTGGCATCATGATCCCTCACAAAGACCAACTTCTAAAGAGATATGCGACATCGTTGAAAAATGGTATCGAAGCGAATTTACAGAAACGGAAAAACAACAGATAGATGCCGCCGAGAAGTTTAGAATTGTAAACGCATCCAATTATGATTCCGAAGAAAGTTACACGACACATCCCTTGGCAGTCTACACGAGCAAAATTTTGCCGAAGGTGGATCATGAAGGTTGGTGTTTTTCAATAATGTTTGCATAATCTATTCCTATTAAGCTAATGAATATTAATTATAATTCCAGCTTGCACAGGTAACATTTTGTTTCCAAATATTAACTTTTCAATTTGATTAGGAATTTGTATTGAATATTCGGTTCAACAAGTTATTAGCTTGTATGATCATGTTGCTTTATTAAAATATTATTTATATAAATACTTGTTTGTATATACATATACATGTACCTGTAGAATATGTAACCACGGAATATGATATAGACATCGATACCAAATCAGCAAACGTAAGTTTATATATATCTAATGAAGCAAATGAAGGTAAAAGTTATTAAATACATGTATACACAATTATATACAGTAATATTGATATCAAATATTTAGGCTCTGGATTGCATGTTCTGAAAAACGAAGGTAAATTTATTATTTTATCAATTCATTTAATTGATAACCATTCGAGTTTTTCGTTATGTCAACGTAGTATCTCTAACTTTCAATAAAAAATTAAATTTCAAAGATCGGAAAATGGGCAAACGTCCCACTAAAAACGAGTCAGAAGTATCAAATAAACGGGGGAAGATTTTAATATGATACTAAAACAGTGAAGTTTATTTGCTTATTACTTATTCTCCCATTTTACATTATTATTATTTTTAAACCGATCATTCAATTTATATAATACTATTTCAGTTTTCATTATACAAGGATACTCAATGTATTCGTCTATAGTTTTTTTTATTTTCATTTTCATTTTTTGCTAATTAAAAAAGTTTATGTTTTGTAATTAAAAGTTCTATCTATATTGAATTATCACGTCATATTATTGAAATTAAAGTATATTGTGCGATAAAAATTTAATCGTAATTACGTTTTCTTTACTCATAGAAAATAGTTATTAAACCATTATTAATTATTGTATCGAAATATCAATCTTCAGGTAAACAACGAATTTTTATCCGTTCTTTTAATAAACATGTGTATGAAAATGAATTATAGCTTTTTGTAATAATGTCATGTATTGTCATGTATTAATAAATTTTAATAATTTAAATGAATAACTTAATCAATTTACACACAAGATCGAGACAATAAAATTATCTCACCATGATTCTTTAAATCAGTATCATCTTCACAACGCGATTTGCAATCAATCATTTCTATAATTTGTCTATTTCGATATCCAAGTAACGTAATACAAGTACTTTAAATTCATGCCGATCATCGACATGGACAAGTCTCTCCCAATAACCTGTCCTGAACGAGGTTTTTACCTGAGCTGCAATATTAATTTAAATTCTAGAACAGCGAACTTAAGACGGCAAGTTAATATTTGGATACATAGTATTTGGGATCAAAGATTTAAGTGACACTTGTGGATTCATTGATCGTCAAACCTCAAATAATGTAGTGGTGGCCAGTGTTGAAAATTTGATGTTCTCAGTGTTCTCAGAGAACACAAAATTATTTTTGAGAACATTGAAAATTATAAAATGTTCTCTTATTTGAGAACATTTTAATGGAGTCGAATGTTCTCAGTGAGAACACACTATTTATATTTTATGTTCTTGTTAATAAAAATTCTGCGCACATGATATGATGCGTGTAGTTCTAAAAATGAAATTTCACGTGGTGTACATAATAATTGCTCGTTATAATTCTATTTAGGCGTCAACACCCGTCACATGCTTTATTGATAAGTAACTAGCTAATCTATCGCTATAGCATGTATGCCTTTTTCCAAAATACGATTTGGAAATTGCACATTAAGTCCGGGCTGACCTTCTTCTCAAGATGACTCGGAAATGCACAACGACCAAGGCTGACAATCCGGCAACAGGGCGGGAGCTGAAGTAGTGTGACTAATTCTTGCCCGCCGAAATCGCGTCGTTCTGCCGTCATTGTTATACATTTCCCATTCACACGTTTTGTTTATCTTGCCCCTTATAATACTTCACACGCCTCCCATTCTGATCGACGCTGCTTGATGCTTTTCACATGCATCCCGTACTCTCCGAGATTGTGCCAGCTTGCCCCGGACCTTCAATTTCCATTTTGGTTAGTAAGTATCAACGCCCACTCATGTGCTGATATTGGTACTTACCCATTTTGGACACTTCCTGATCCCGTCATTTTTATCCCAATATATAAGCGTCTATTCCACTATGTCGAATAAAGGAAAATCAAAAAAAATTGAACCAAAAATCAATCCTTTTACTATAGCCGTGCAAAATGCTACTCGCCGGCGTCTATTTGATGAAACAGGGGAAAGCTCTTCTGATGTTACAATTTTTTCGGCACAAAATGATGATGATAATCCACGCAGAATCAAAAATCCACGTTTAGCAAAGGAATCTTTGACGTGGGATCCAAATTGGCCAAGATTATTCCTTGGGTATATCGTGGAAATGGTGCTTTGGCTAATTATATGTTTTGTCGTTTGTGTCAAGATGGTGGAAAAAGTAACAATTTTACGAATGGTTGTGAATACTTTAAGAAGCAATCATTAGATCGCCACATTAACACCAAAGACCATAAAACAGTTGTGGCAGCTCGATCAGCAGTACAAATGGACATTCGTACTGGTTTTGTAATGCAAGCCGGAATTAATCAAATCAAAGTAATGCAGAACATGAGAAATGTTTACTTTTTGATCAAGCACAATCTGGCGACAAATCTATTAGAAGACTTATGTAAGCTTGTTGAGATTCAACAGATGTCAAATTTTCAAAATGGGCTTTCTACTCTGAACTCGGTCAATGATGAATTATTGGTTAATGAAGAAGATTTTCGTTCACCTTATGCTAGTTATACAAATCATGTGGCAGGACGAGAGTTTATTGAAGCAATTGGTCACGTAATAGAGCAATCAACTTTTCAAGAATTGCGTTCATCTGGTGCTTGGAGTATTATGCTTGATGAAAGCAATACTGTATCAAATGAAAAAACATTGGCGATTGTTTCAAAGCACTTGCTTGCACCTGCAAAGCCAATTTACCGCTTTCTTGGAATGATATCTCTAACGAATGGTATAGCAAATGCAATTATGGATGACATTAATTCTTTTATGATGGCAAAAGGTTTGTCTGTAGATGAATTACGCCATGCATGCACTGATGGTGCAAATACAAGGCTAGGTATTCATAATAGTGTTGTTACACAACTTAAGCGAGCCAGTCTATTTATGCTTCAACACCATTGCATATCTCATCAACTAGCTTTAGCAGCAAAAGATGCCGCCAAAAAAGTCTCTGAAATTGGATTCTATGAAAAGTTGATACATAGCATCTACAGTTATTTTTCTCATAGCTTTGAACGAATGCTCAAACTAAAAATGATACAAGATGAAATTGGTGATCCACAATTGGCTGTTCTCAATATCGTTGAAACAAGATGGCTCTCATTATCCAATGTGTTAGCAATTTGCATCAAATTCTGGATTCTATAATTGGTACATTACTTAAAGACGCTGAAGACAATGTTGCTGCACAATCATTATATGACAAAATTGATGATTCATTTGTTACAACAACCAAGTTTATAGCAGATATTTTGGGAATTTTACGTCAAATGCATTTATTATTTCAAAGAAATAATATTACAAATCGTGAAATCAAAACTCAATTTGATATTACAATTGCCACTATCAATGAACAATTTATTGGAACTGAAGAAATTGAGCCAACCTGGGGTATACATTTGCGAAAACATATGGAGACCAATAATATCAATCCAGAAACTCTTCCACAATACATCCAAGATTTTGCCAGAGCTACTATTGAATCATTAAAAAAAAGATTTCCAAACTGTATCCAAATTGACGCTTTTCACATTTTTGATCCTAAAAGTTTGCCAACTGAAGATAATGATTATGGAAGAAAAGAAATTGATATTTTGGCGAATTTTTATGGTGAGGAAAAAATTATATCAGGTAAATTTTTTAAGCCAATTTTGAATGCTGAAAATCTTGTTCATGAATGGGTTTCTGTTAAAATTCTTTTGAGCAATTATAAACAGTTTGGATTATTAGAGGCATGGCAAAATATTTTTATCGATTTTCCTGATTTTATTACTGTTTATCCTGAAACAGGAAAATTACTTCCTTTATTATTTACGCTTCCTTTAACTAATGCTACTGTTGAACGCATTTTTTCTAAGCAAAATTTAGTCAAAACAAAACTTCGTAATCGTATGAATATTTCAACTCTTAATTATCTTTTACTTATTTCATTTAATGGACCAGAATTGGATCAATTTAATTTTGAATTAGCTTATGAAGAATGGTCTAAATTGGATCGAAAAATGCAATAAAATTTTAATTTTTAATTTTATTAAATTTAATAGAGAACATAAAAAAATTTTTGAGAACATTATTTAATAATATATGTTCATTTGAGAACATAAAATCAAAATCAAATTTTCAACACTGGTGGTGGCTATTAGTAAAGATTGAAAATTCGATTAACGAAGCTTATTTAGTGTTTATTGAGATGAATTTTCACTTTATTAATGCTTTGCCATATTAAGGACGACACGTAAATTTCCGATCGATGTCCTTGATTGTATGCATTCTATCTTCTCTATTTTTTTCATCTATCACAATGCTCTCGTATGTAAACTCCATCATTCTCTATACTCCCTCTATCATGATAATGTCTTCGATCTTGTGCGAAATCCCCTCTACGATGTAGTCCCAAAAATGCATATATAGATAGGTTAAGAGCTCCAATAAAAGGATAATTTGCGTACAAGTTCTTCACAAAAAAATTATCGAAATACCCCGTGTAATTGTTGATGGTTAGATCCTTTGATACAAAAGGTGTCATATTAGTGTTTGTTTGAAGATCATAATTCTATAATTCTCACGCCCAAAATCCACCTACTCATCTCATATTTCTTTATAATTCCCGATACATAACAAACTATATCAGCACAGGTATTTGACGTTGCCCACGTAACAACATCCCAATCTCACATACAGCCAAAAAATTCGCAAATCCACGTAAACGTAACTCAGATGCTAATAATGCGGGCAAAATTAACTCAATGCGAGTAGAAATTTACATAACCAGGCATCAAAAAATAGAAGTAACACAATAGTCAAAACTTTTTAATGGCATATATGATACATGTATAAAGAATTTGTTTGACTACGACTAAAATGGAATTTAAAAATATCAAATCTGAAGACAATTAGAAAGAAATTTCTTTGCGAAGAAGCTACCCTAATTAAAAAGAGAAGTTTTGTTAAGGGAAAAGCTAAAATAGGAAGCAAAGAAATGCTGATGAAATCAAGAAAAGGAAGGATAACGAATACGAAAAGGCGAAAAAGAAGAATTCGAGCATCATTAATTCGCTTTGGCTTTAAAAATCGTCCGCTATGTTTTTATATGCTTTCTATTTAGCGTAAGAATTTGTGTAAGGAACCAGATAGTATGTGGGTCACGAAGTTGAAGGTGAGGAAGTAGATAACACGGAAGAATTATTCAAAAATAATTATTCAGTAATAATTCCTTTTATTAATAAATATCGCTCATTCATTTATGTCCGATCATCAAGTTAAAAGAGGCAAGGAGGAAGACTCATAACTAGATGTTCTGACTTTTAAATTGAATCTTGTAATCAAGTTATATGAGTTGTAGAAACATGATTTCATATTTGGCATGATCTTGTCGGTTAATTACAGGAATTAGTTGATCAGTTGAGTCTTTAATTCATAAATTTTATGATTCTTTTATTTCTTTATAGCTATGAATTAATGACGCTAACTAGAAGAGCGTTTTATTGGGTTTTTTATATTATTATTGAAAATGTATCTTTCACGAAAATATTTCAATGATTACTTTAATAAAAGAGGATTTTATTAATAAATTTACATAACTATTATAATTAAAAGTAAAACCTATAAAAAATTATTCTAATAATGAATGAATTGTCTTCATCATACAATTCAACCCTTCATCATCTTTATTTTTCTTATCATCATTCCCTATCATCTTCATTTTAACATCAACAATGACCACACATTGATTAGTACTGCAACTCATGGCTACAAAATCCCGTACAACACATGTTTTGATCGATGATGAATTCTATCAATGGTATGTCGTATCAGCGTAAGCGTCATTAAATAAAAAACGTGTTTACAGGATTTTTGAAGTCATGAGTTTTATGTGCTGGGTTGCAGATGATTCTGAAAAATCAAAATTGTAGGATGTGGAATTTTGTTACTATTACTGAATAATGCATGTGGTCATTGTTGGTGTTAATGAGGAAACGATGATGAAATGGAATATGATGGTGAGATTAAAGGATTCACCCGAAACGATCCTACTAGGTTACAACATATACATATAGCTCATTTTTATACAGACATATTAGACGTGTACTATGCTTTTAAATATTTCGCATGCTTATACGGTCAAAGCTCTATTTTATTACCAAAGCCAAATTGTAACATGTGATTTGTAAAATTGAACACTACTTACTGTACATGTATTATATTAATGATTTATAATCAACATTATCTAAATGAAAAAACGTTTTAGAATAATGTAATGGTAGTTAACCATCAATATATCCATCAATGAATTTTTCATCCAAACAAATGGAGAAAATTTTAACCCATTAAATGACGTGATTGATGCATTTAACAGCAGTGATTTATATAACCTCATATTTCAAATGCATAAAATATTCAAGTATGAGGTGATATATATCAGCGTTCCTAATTACAGTATAAATATTAATTATTCCTCCTTTTACCTTAATATTTTTCTTGACTAAGAATGATTATAATATTATTTGACAGAAAATTTCTATAGATACTTTGAAGATAATAAAGTAATTGATTAGAATAGTCTAGCTCAATTTGTTGGTGATGATTATTTACTTAGAATAGAAAAAATCAAATTTTACATCAGTTTTGTGAATGGTTTCTAGTAATTTTTCTTTATCATTATTAGTATAGATTTTAATTAAATAATTGATTTTAATTTTGTTCAATATTATATTAATCTTCTTCTTTTTAATACTGTCTTTATCATCATTTTAAAGGTTTACTTTCTAGGTATTATATTTATTATTTGTTATAGTTTATAGTCTTTATTTTCAGTTTTATTATTCAATTTAGTACTGTAATATCCATCTGGCTTCTTCTATTATAATTTCAGTTTTGCAATCTCTTTAACTTTTATTTCAGGCTTGATTTTGGCTTTTTCTTTATCAATTCTCTGATTCATTTGGAAACTTGTTAGAATTATGTGCTATAATCATTATATTTCTCAAAGCTACAAGAAATTAAGCATTTAGTACAGAGTCAGATATTAATAAATTCTAGTCAAACTAATTATAATTATTATTCTGAAATCAGTTATTAATATATTAATATAAAGATTTCAGCTGCTAATATTTTTTGAATCTATTATTATTAATATTTTTCCAGTTTATCTTCAAATTTATATTCAGTAATATAGTGATATAGAATAATCTTTTTAATTTTATTACATTCCTGATATATAGATATTATGATTTTCATTATTAACTTTATAAAGCTGAATTATTTATCAAAATAAGAATATTGACAATCTAATAGATGAATGCATGAAAATCAGAAGGCATTTCCAATAAATTCTTTTGAAAAATTTATCAATATTGAATATCTTGCAAAAGGAATTATAAAGCATTCCTACTGTTACAAGTAGGAGCATAAAGAAAACAAATTTAAATAAGTTAATAATGATAAATATAAAGTTGGGTTGAAATTGCATAATTCAAAACAAATTATAAAAGAGATAGAAATTGTATAATTTTTAATGTATAAATAAGACTTTATAATGTCATCAAATAGTTAATAATAAATTTGGATTGTTCTAAAGAATAGTAATCTTTATTTTGATATAAGTTATTATGGAATGACTAAAAACCCAATTACAAATGAATATTTAATAGTAATAGGAATAATAAATCAAGCTTGACAAGCTTGACAATGATAAAGATAATAATTATTTTAATTTTGATATTTGCATATATATTAGTTCCAACTACAATGAATTGACTTGGAAAGAAAAATTATAATATTTAAAGTAATATTGATGCTTTCATTGTGATTTTTTGGACTTACTGATCCAATGGACATAAAAATCAAGAAATTTAAGAAATACTTCTTTATATAAGTTCAGAAGTACTAAGTGGAAAGCCATATATTAAAGCTTCAGATATTTATAGTTTGAAAATAATTATGTACAAGATTACAATAAATAAATAACTATTTGATAAGCAGAATCATGATAAAAATCTCAGTAATAATATTTATAAAGAAGTAATGACCTATAATATCAAATATTATTCCTTGTTGGTGCAAATTGATTATTAAAAATGTTGAAATCCAATTCCAGAAAACAGATCACTATTGAGAAACTTGAAGAGCTTCTGAGAATAAATAAACAGAAATTAAAAGAATCACAAAAAAGTATTCCTATGAATAAACTTAAAAAATAACAAATTCATTCAAATATAGTCTACAAAAGTCAAATATTTACTCCAAAATTAATATCAATCCCAAGATCTAAATATATCAAATATTTATGTTCAATGAGTGTTAGTTTGTATATTCCAAATGAATGTAAAATTAAATTGATGTTATTTTTTTGATTCATTGATTTTTAATATTTTTCATTGGTGATAAAAAACAGATTTGGATATGCTGAATGATTTGTAAGAACTAGATTTAAATCTTAATTTTAACTGATTTACAAAAGTGGTTTAGATTTTGGATAAATAATTTTTTTATAATTATATATATAAGCTTTTCTCTTCATTTATAATTGAAATCTATTTATAAAAGAAAGTAATTATTTCAATAATATTATATTTTTATTGTGTCTTGAATATTTTAAAACAAAAATTATCTTTATTTATCATAGGTTGAGCTCATCTAGCCATTATGGTAATGACCATGTCAGACATTCAACCGCACTATTCCCAACATCATGACCAGTCTGCTGCAGGCCCAGCCCCTTATGAGCACAGTGCTATGGGCAGGAGCAATCATTATAATTTGCAAGGATTAATATTGAAATAATGAACAATCTAAAAAAGTGAGTATAGTTGCATTATTTTCAAATACTTGATTTGAGAGGTTAGAAATAATAATATAATAAAAATATTAAATAAGTCCTATGATAAAATGAATGATATAGGTTTCGAAAGAAGTATATAGTATAGTCAGAAATCATGAGTATAGTATGATCCAAAAAGCTATCTATATTAGTATTTATGATAAATGAGAGTATTATATGATTTAATAATGATAAGCTACTTATATTTCTGCAAACAAATGACTTTAAACATGAGATCATTGTGTAATGGAAAATTCAAAACAAGCGGAAAATAGCTTGTATATGTATTTCAAAAGTTTGCCTACGAAACTACTTTATAGTCTCTTTTTTTATTATTTTATTATTAATTCTTATTTTAAGTTAAAATTGAAATTGATATTTAAGTTCAATGTCATAACCATCCATCTATTTTCGAAATACAAGAATTTCATATAACATAGAATATTATTTTTTATATAAATTTGATGAAATAATAATTATGCTTGCTAAAATTCACTAGACACAAAAGATTAATAAAGATATAACTGGAGTAAAGTCATTTACTGGATTGGAGCATATGAATTTATTGTCAACAACATGGCCTAAAATTATAAATACTACATAATTTTGGCCTACATTAAACTCAAGCCATAATAAATAACTCAAATTAGCTAGAAAATTCGCGATTTATTTTATTTTTTGCATTCAGCGCTGGAGAATTTCCGTTCTAATTCGTCATCGTCATATGAAATACATCTTATCATAGAATTATTTGTTGGTTTTGTAAAGATCAATAATATATATTATATAGTAGATAAGGAAATTGATTAAATAAGTAAATTGGCTAAATAATATATAAAATTGTATATTTTAAATGTTAATATTATATATATTAAATAATTGTACAATTTTTGAATGGAGTCAAAGCTTTTTTATAATTTAAATAATTTTAAAATTTTAAATTTAAATTTTTGCAAAAAGTACATTAAAGTTGAATATTTTTTGTTCATGTTCAAACTAATTCTAACCAAATTTTGAAACAACTTATTTTTTACAGGGACCAAGTTCCTCAATGGTTAGTCCGTTTTCTGGAATAGGATCCCAACATTTCAATAATAAATTTGAATAACTAATAACATTCGTATTCCTTATAAATGTCTAATATGAGATCTCGATCATAATTTCGTTCACAGAATGGCAGTTCTCCATTTACAATCTCATACATAACCATTCCAAAGTTATATATATCTGCAGTGTCATTTATGGCATTCCACTTAGTACTTCTGAGAATTATTTCTTTAATTTTTAAATCTGTTGGATCGTTAAATAAGCATCAATATGTTATGGATAGTGACTTTCATCCTGGAAATGTATTATAAGTTCCTTCTCGTAAAATTTTTGCTATATTTTTGATAAAATACAAGTAATATTCTAATTTTTCTTCCCAATTCAATTAGCCATAGTTGGAACTATAATATTTGCGAACGTCATGTTCGTTGTCGTAATATTTTTCTGGATAATCCATTACCATCGATTTTTCATTTGTATTTGGTCTTTAGTTAACATATTCCAAATTAAAGATCATTTGTCAGAGCAGTCCGTTGAATTATTAAAAAAGGTCTTTTTTCACATTAAAATAAAAATTGGCCTCTTCTAGTTTGCTTTGAATCACGTGATTTCAACACAACTTCACTTTATCATTGTAATAGTATAGTGATGCTGTTACGTGAGAGAAATATTAATAGTTAATTGTTGGGAGAGTGTTTGTAAGGTAATAGCGAGTGGAGTACTGGTTCCTGTGCTGATATCGTTGTATAAAAACGAGTGTGGGATAAGGGGGTGAGTAGCTTAGATAATAATTCCAAGCGGCTCCTCTACTAGTTCTGATTTCAATCCTAAGGATTGCTTTTTCTAGATAAAAGCCCTAAACTCTTCGATTTCACAATTACGTTGTCTTCCCAGATTAAGGTCCTAACCAACAATATTATTCGATTACAGGCGTAAAGGATCTAACCCATCAAACAGAATAACGGTTGACAAGCAGAGAATTAAATATACACGATTCTGGCAGAGTTTTGGCAAGTGTTTTTTCAATAATAAGCAATAGGTCAAAATTAATTAATTTTTATTGTTTCTTTTTAATGTTTCTACATGTGTTCTATTTTCATGATAGAATTTAAAATATAACAACAAGATTTGAAAACAATTAATCAAAAAATAATTTTCACAATAGAACTCCCAGAGAATAATAAAATGCTTTTAAAAATCCATCTCTTCTATTCCTGTCATTTTAATTTAATTTACTCTTTATTTTTCTTTTCAAAAAGAATTGCAATACTAAAATACAAAGTATGCAGGCAAATTTTATTAACATCAAATGTCTGCTACGTTATTAAGCTTTTTTTACAATCAAACATGGGCGCATTATAAGACATAACGACTAGATGTGAATAATTTCAATTATATTAGTAAAGTTAATAAAGAAATTAGACAGAAGTCTGGAAATAATTTTTTATAATTTAAAACAATAAAATCTTTATTTCTTTCATGAAATAATAAGCTATAAATATAAATATAAATATACATGTAATCAAAAGAAATTGAAACTACTTTAATAATTTCGATTATATTATGCTTTTTTATTTTAAAGTAGATAGAAATTGTCATTAAAAATTATCTTCATTATAATGAAAATATTTCGAGATTAATGTTATTACATCTAAAATAGTCTTCTATTTACCAAGTCTAATAATAAATATGTACTTTTAGCAGAATATAATTAACAGCATCAGAAAATAGTTATTCATTCGGCACCGAGGTTATGAAATAGAAGATATTTTTTTGTTAATTGAACTAGTGTATGATATTTTATGTTCATAAATTAGTTATGTAATTAAAATTTTTGAATTTTGGATTAAGAAAAGTGACAATTAAGATAACATCTGTTGGTGTTATTTATATTTCATCAATAATAAATAAATCACAACTCAAATTTTTAAGCAAACTAATATTAACTTGTGTATTATAGTTAGACTTTATTTTCTTTTGTATTTACCTTTCGATTCTTTGTATCGAAGACCCTTTTTGTGAGAATTCTTAAATAATTCACATTTGACCTTTCGGATCCTGTGAAACTATGTATGTAGTCCTAAAAATTGTATTTAAAGAATAGTTATCTGAAGGTATGAGAATTAAGCAGCAAGCTGTTTGATAAAAATAAATATTAAAATTACTTTGAAACGTCAATAAAGTCAAACTGTTTTTTGGGTAGATAATGATCAGAAAATACCCGTATTCCTCTGGAAACCCTCTTTATCATCCAAATAATAGTTTCATAAAAATATCACAGAACAACTAGAGAACCCTTCTCCTTGTAAATAATTCAGTCCAAGCTCCTCTCATCATTATGTTACGCTCTACTTTCTTTAGATCCAACATCTTTAGAAAGTAGCACGACAACACTTTTTTCAGGCCGAATCGAATCATTAAACCAAATTTTAAGTGTATATTACATGTACATGTATTGATATTGGTATTTTGAATCAAACGTATTATATTAAACTTGTGCGTACATTTAATGGTTTTACATTATATTCTTATGACATGATTAATATTTTTAGTAGCTCTATAATATCTAAAGTAGCAACTAAATAACAATTACATAATACGTCAATGGGTTATTGAATATTTATTTAAACTTAACGTTAATAAGTAAAAAACAGCTACCAATTTCTTAATATTGTTCTAAAATTAATTGATAATGTCTTTTTTTGCTTCGGTATTTCGCCATCAACTTGTCAATTTTCTTGCAAGTTCTCATTATCATCGATTTTTATGTGCACTAATATCGAAATCTGTTTTTATCACCAAAGAAATTAATGAATTAAATACTGTAAATTAATAATATCAAATATTCATTCAGAACATACAATCTAGGACCTAAATACTTGATATCTATATTAATTTATATAATTGTGTTATACAAAGTATTTAATAATTTTACCTTCATTTGTTTCATTAAATATATATAAACTGACATTGGCTGATTTTCTACATGTACATATATATCAAATTTTTGTGGTTACATATCACATATGCTACATGCATATGAAAACAAGTATGTATATAAAAGCGTTTCACCTTCATTCGGAACATACAAGCTAACCCTTGTAGACCATATATTCAATGCAAATTCTTGAAAAAACAAAATGTTACCTGTGTCCAGGTGAAATTATAATTATCATTGATAAAAATTGATCATACAAATATTGTTGAAAAATACCAACCTTCTTGAATCACCTTCAGCAAATCTTCACTCATGTAAACTGCCAAAGGATGCATCGTGTAGCTTTTATCAGAATCATATTTGGATGTGTTAGCAATTCTTAACCTCTCAGCGACATCTATTTGTTGTTTTTCCATTCAGTAAATTCGTCTCGATAGCATTTTTAAACTATGTCGTATTTCTCTTTGGAAGTTGGTATTTGCGAAGGATTATAATGCCAACAATGTATAATTAAGTTGCTGTAAAGCCAGGTAATCCTTCAGGTAATTCTGGTCACAATCCATCACATATATTCAAAGCTAATTAACATTGGAAGGACGTTTACCGAATGACGGTTTACCGACATACCACTGCCACATGACCATTCCCAATGCATAGATTTCTGATGCTATACTGAATACCTCTCCTCAGAATCCTCTGGTTTACCGGTTTGAATTATCATAGAAATATCATCACCACAGAATGATCAGTCGAATGCATCGTTTATATAAAAATAACTTAATTGAAAATTTATATTTATCATTGACAATTTAACAAATACATAGGTGATTTACTTTATGAACTTCATCTTAACTGCTAGTACGGGTTTAGATGTGTAGAAAAATCTTATTGTACTAAAAAACGGAAAGGGATAAAGATTATTGATAAATCTGGTTGTCTTATCAAATTTGATTTTCAAAACTTTTCTCGAGAATTCACATTACATTGGTTAAGCAAAAAACAAAGCAAACTTTGAATTTTTCGTTCAAGAAACATAGAAAATTTAGTCGATCATGACGAGATTCAATCGCTAAATAAGATATATAATAATTTAAGCATAAATATTAAATAATGGCCAGCTCAAATTATGATTCAAATAATTAAATTCATTGCTTAAATAAATAGAACATATAAAACATATCTGAAAAATTCAGTTCTGTATTTTTATAGGTAGTTAAACCTAAAAGTATATTTTCAACTATTTGTATACAGCTGAACTTAATCTCTAAAACAATATTTTATGTAAGCTCCTTTGAATACATATTATACAGTGGTCCTGACAACATATATTTAGAGAAGTTTGAGTATCAAATTTTATTAATTTGATTGATCTAAAATTTGAATATGACTGTAATCTACTATTTTTTACATGCATACAACAAATAACTGACTAAATTTTTTGCTATAGTCTACTGGTATTTGTTGCAATTTTTTATTTTTTATACTGCATTAGGAACGTGAAATTGAATCTGTAAAATCGAAATTATAGTTTTTATTTATCTAATCGTATACCTATATAACAGATGGACTTAGATCTTTGAAGATAGTGATTAGTAAAGCAAAAGATTACTTAAATACTTATTACGCGTAATGTAAAAATATATTGTATTTTAATATACATAAATATTATCCATAAGTATTTAATCTTAATAAAATTCGAAAAATTTCTTCTGATCTATTTATATTCAATTCCTTCAACAAAGGAAATTTTAACTAAATGGATCTCCATCTTCTGCTGATTGAAAATGTCATTCGAATGCTTTTTTTGTGTTCCGATTCTATTTCGATAACACCAACCAAGATTATTTTGTCCTGCTGCATCTCCACCCTCTGCAGATTTCAAGTACCACTCAAATGCTTTTTTCTCATCTTTTTGTGTTCCAGTTCTAAAATGATAACACCAACCAATATTATATTGTGCTAATGTATTTTCCACCCTCTGCTGATTTCAAGATCCACTCAGATACTTTTTTCTCATCTTTTTGTGCTCCGATTCTATTTCGATAACACACAACAAGATTGTTTTGTCCTGATGCATTTCCACACTCTGCAGATTTCAAGTACCACCCAAATGCTTTTTTCTCATCTTTTTGTGTTCCAGTTCCAAAATGATAACACCAAGATTATTTGTCCTAATGTTATTTTGCTTTTTTCTCATCTTTATGTGTTCCGATTCCTTTACTCAAACGCTTTTTCTCATCTTTTTGTGTTCTGATTCCATGTTGATAACAAAAGCCAAGAATATATTGGCCTAAAATATTTCCATCTTCTGAATTTTGAAAGTTACGCAAAAGAATGTTTAGTTGCATTTATCATAGTTATGTGTATCTATGTGCTTATTTAATTGCTGAATTCGAATTTCACCAGAATTGAGCATATCATGTAAAACATTTATTAATTCTAAAGTTTCTCTAGTAGTTGAAACTTCAGAGTCTAATTGTAGCTGTATCAATATTTTCATACGTGAATAAACTACTTTAAAGATGCTGATTGTAATATTATCTGATATATCTACTGATAATTCCGAAGAATCATCCAATGACAGTCACTCAATTTCTTCAAGCAGTTGATTCACTTCATGAATATCAGGTCGATTATCTGGTATATTATCCCAACGTTGTTTATACAGCTCAACGTATTTAGTAGGCGTCCCTAAAATTGTAATTTCTTTTTTCATCTGTTGGATTATAAAATGTAAAACTATTTATTTGATGGAATGCGACCGCCAGATAGAACCCAAAAAGAATCCCAAAAAGAATCCCAAGACTAAAGATATCAGATTTTTCATCTCGGCGATAGTTAGGATTTCGTAAAAATGCAGGGTCAACATAATTAATGATTTCATAATTAGTTCTCGAATTAAAATAATCGCTTGAAAGTTTCGAATATCCTAAATCTGAAATTTTGATTTTCTCCTGGTGCATCAGTACATTTTTATGATTCTAGTAATTGGTAAGTTACATGTAAAAATATAGTTAGTTTTTCTAGTAAACCAATATTTGCTTATAGAAACAGCTAATTAGTTCATTACCAGATCTCTATGAATTATTCCAGAATCATGTATAAATTTTAACCCTTGAGCTAGTTGCAATGCCAATTTTAATTTTTTATCTCCAGTGAGTTTACAATTTTTTGCTAAGAAATCTCTTAGAGTACCGCCATCCGCATACGCCAAAACAAGTATGTATCCATCCGAAGTTTGTTCTATTTCATACAGTTTATAACGATAAGTCCCTCGCTTAAAGTTTTTTTAATTTCTTTATGTTGGTCTGTACCTTTTGTAATTACATATAATTGAATAATATTTTCATGATGTTTAGTTTAATAAGAAATTGCAACTAATAAACTGCTTGTATTAATTAATTATGGTATTTTAATTTTACTTACTTCAAAACAGTTACCTCTTTAATAAATTGTTTATTTATCTTTTTATTAGATTTTTCGTTTTTTATCCAAAATCTTTTTAGCGTTACCGTCAAATTATCATATACTGTACATGTACTGCCTTTGACACTTCGCCAAATGCTTCAGTGCCTATTACTTTTTTATCTGTAAATAATTTAAAGTCGTAAAACTTTATTTATTTTTTTTTTAATGGCTACTTCAAGCAACTCGTTCTTGTTACTTGAAGGCAATGAAACTGTTAATGAACACTTACACAATGATTTCAAGTACATGTACATATATAGTGAAATATTGTACATACCAATAAAAATGCCAAGGTAAGTGGAAGTGCGATGACTGTTTCAAATATCACAAACGAATTTATAACGATGAATTGTCTAGCAGAGATAAAGATATCGACAATCTAATAAAAGGATGCAAAAAAATTAATTATAAACATAAAAATATATTCGAATGGATTTCTTTTGAAAAATTTATCAACGCTAAAGTTCTTGCAAAAGGGCTTTTTGGGTCAATTTATAAAGCAACCTGGTTGGATGGATCATGAAGACAATAAATTTACACGAGATGAAGAAAAATTGTGCTGAAATCATTACACAATTCAAAGAAAATTACTCCAGAGTTTAAGAATGAGGTAAAAATGAACATTTTTCTAAAGTAAAAGTTAGTTTTTTGTTTCTAATACAATTTTTTTCAAAATAGGTTCAAACTGGACTTAAATGCTATGATTACGGCAACTTGATAACATATTATGGAATGACTAAAAATCCAGTTACAAACGATTACTTGATAGTAATGCATGCATTCTATGGTGAACTTCACAAACATCAAGTGAACTCAAAAATGGAATTAAATACTCATCCTTGTAATGAATGTACTGATTGTCAAGAGAATAGATACTGCGATGAGTGTTTAGTTCACAATACTCATGATTGTAGTAAATGTTGGGTTTGTCAAGAAAATAAGTACCGCTGTGTTGACTGTTTCAAATATCGCAAACGAACTTATAATGATGAATTATCTAGCGGGGATAAAGATATCGATAGTCTAATAAACGAATGCAACAAAATTAATAAATATTATGAAATATTCGAATGGATTTCTTTTGAAAAATTTACCAATGTTAAATATCTTGCAGAAGGAGGTTTTGGGTCAATTTATAAAGCAACCTGGTTGGATGGACCATCTACTTATTGGGATCACGAAGAAAATAAATTTACACGAGGTGGAGAAAGAAAAATTGTGCTGAAATCATTACACAAAGAAAATTACTCCAGAGTTTATGAACGAGGTAAAGAATGGACTTTTTTTAAATAAAGTTGCTTTTATTTTCTGATACATAAATTTTTCAAAAATAGATTCAGACTGCTCTTAAATGCAGTTATAATAGCTATATTAAGTATTATGGAATAACTAAAAACTCAGCTACAAATGAATGCTTAATAGTGATGACTTATGCAAAAGATGGTGATCTCCGTAAATATATTAATTCCAAATACGAAAAATTGACTTGGTGGCAAAAACTAATTCGCTTAACTGATATAATCAAAGAGCTCAAAAACTTTCACGCACAGCAGTTTGTACATCGTGACTTTCATCCTGGAAATATATTTTATTATGGGGTACTCATCCCGAAATTGCTGATTTTGGACTTAGCATTCCAACAAATATAGAAAAATCTAACCAAGAAATTTGTGGAGTGCTTCCTTATATGAGTCCAGAGGTGTTAAATGGAAAACCATACACTATCGCCACAGATGTTTATAGTTTTGGAATGAATTTGTAATAGGTGATCGACTATTTGGTGATCGAAGTCATGATATACATCCATCTATAAAGGAGTACGACCTGCGATACCAAATGATGTTCCTGGATGGTGCAAATTTATTATTGAAAAATGTTGGGATCCTATTCCAGAAAACAGACCAACTACTGAGGAACTTTCACACTTTATCTACTCTATCGATATTGGAAGCATAGTTATACCAAACACTTTGCATTTTCAGTACTACAGTTCCAAAAAAGCTAAAATAACCAAAACGAGTCTCAGATTAGAGAAACAGAAATTGAAATCGCAGAAAAGTATTCCTACAAATAAAAACAAAAATAACAAATCCATTCAAATGCAATTTATACCAGTCGAATTTTTACTTCGAAATTGTTTTCGATTCCAACTGATAGCGGTGCGTATATTTATTTTGATATTCGACATTTCATATTGATTTAAATCTATCAAAATATTTAGGTTCTACAAGTGTTAGTTTGTATGTTCCAAATGAAGGTAAAAGCATTATTGTTGTATACATCATGTTATTTTTATTAGTAATAAAACCTGTTTACATGTGACTCTAGAATCTACAGAATATGATTCTACAGTATATGATATAGATATCGATACCACATCTCAAGGTAAAGCTACTATTAATTGATTCTAATTTTCGTTTATGTTTCTTTAACAACGTCTATTTTAAAAAAACCATTTTAAGATCATAAAATGAATAATAAATGTCCTATTGAAAACGAGTCGGAAGAATCAAATAAATGGGGAAAGTTTTCATTTTTATTGAATTAGTAATAATTCAACTAGATTCTATCATTCATATTTTTGTTTAACATAAATTATATATTACATGTAATTAATATTTATAAAATTTCGTTATTTAGTATATAGAATTTACTTAGAATTTTATATTTCATTATTTAGTATATAGAATTTACTTAGAATTTTATATAAATAGACCAAAGAAAAATAAACAAGCACATTCTATCAAGAAATTTATTTGTAATGGAATTGTTATTTTAATTATTTAATGAAATTTATAATATCTGACTGAATTAAGGAAAATTTATTAATAAAGAACTCATTTAGCATTAAAATTTATAAATAAATAGAATTATTCTATTAAAATATTTATGAATAAAAATTTTGATTTTATAAAATACAGTGTCCTACCAAAAGTCAAGGCCAATTTTGTGTCAACTTCATGCTAGGTTTTCTCAAGAACTGTATTTGAAAGTTTAGAAATTTTTATATTGCCAGAATCTATTGTTATAAATCTTTTTAAATCAGAGTATTAATATTTGGTAGGATATTTGTTATTTGAAATTACAACTGAAGTTTGTGTTGCTACACTTTTCTTTCAAGATAATCTCACAAATACTTAATTAGATTGAGATCTGGAACTTTAAGTAGATCATGAATAAGAAGACATCAAATTCTTTTCTTTCTAAGTAAGTATAGAATTAGCTCTATGAATAAAGTTATTATTATCTTAAAAAATAAAGATAGTATTCTCATCAAGATCAAGATATTAAATATAATAAAATAATATTTAGATACTATATTATAGCTATTTAACTATTATTATGAAAAATTATATAGCATAATAAGTTATTTTAGCTATAAAAATATTCTAGTAAAAATTCTTTTTACTTTTATTTTATTAATATAGTTAGTATATTATTCTTTTTATTTTTATTATTTATCTATTTATAAGTATTTTCTGAAAATATTATTATATAGATAATTATATATATTAATTATTATTTAAAAATACTATATTTATTTTATATTTTAATAATTATAATTTATAATAATATTATAAATTTTAATTAAAAATAATTTATTTATTTTAATTTAATTTTTTGTATGAATCTTTTATTAATAATTTTATTATTATTTTGATAATTTTTTATGAATTTTTTATAATTTATAATATATAACTAGAAGTTTATAATTTTGATAATAGTAAAATAGGCTAAAACTCTATATTTATACATATATATATATATTATATATTATATATATATATATATATATATATATATAAATTTATTATTCTTAATATTTATATATACTTATATATATATATTTATATCTAATAATAGTTTTAATATTAATTAATTTTAATAATTTTTAATAATATAATTAATTTTATTAGCTAATAATAAGCTTTTTTACTATATTTAATAATAATAATAATAGTAATAGAATTATAAATAATAATTTTATACTAAAGATTTCTTTAAAGATTCTTATATATAAAAAAGAATCTTATAAAAATATTAATATTTAAATCTTGTAAGTAATTAATATTCTTATTACTTAAAAAATTCAAAATAATTAAATAATAGTTTTTTATATTAAAATTAGACTTGAAAATACTATTTTTACTGTAATAACATAAAATTTCTTAATTTTATAATCTTTTCTTGATTATATGAAATCTTATTTTTCTATAATTTTATATTTATCTTATAAATATTTCTATTTTTATGTCATATATCTATTTTTATTATTATATTTATTATTATAATTCTATTTTTAAATATTATATCTTATTTCTTTTTATTTGAGATCTATATTTTTGAATTATATATAATACAATTTTCATATATATAGTAGAATAATATATTAAAAAATTATTTTTAATATTTTGTGAAATAATTATATTTGAAGTAAAGATCATAAATATTCACAAATATTAATATTTTAAAGATCATAAATATTTATATATATCTATAAATATTAATATTTTAAAGATCATAAATATTTATATATATTCATAAATATTGATATTTCAAATATCTTTTAATATCTTTCAATATTTACATTTCTAATATTAATATTTAAACTATAATACTTTAATTATATAATTATAATATATATATTTAGATAATATTAACTAGTAATACTATAATAATTTATGTATTTAAAAAATATATAAAAGAATCTGTTATTCCAGCTTGAAATAAATAATATTAAATTGAATTATTTGAAAAATATAATTAAAAAGCTTATTATTATAATAATAATAATCTTTTAAAAATTTTTTTCTAATTATACTAGTATTCTTTTCTCACTTAGTTTTATTACTTTAACTATATAAAGCTAATTTTTGATTTGAATTATAATATTATATTGATTTTTGATTTTTGATATTATTTTAAGAATAAAAATCTTTACTATAAATAAGTTATACTTTTTATTTTATTTGTTTTATTACTTTTGAGAGTAAAAGATCTCTACTATAAATAAGTTATATCTCTTTTTGATTAAGTTATTTTATTATTTAGTTTTTATCTTTTTCTTTAATTATAATCTTTTTTAATTAATAGTAACTTTATTATTTAATCACTTTAAATCTTGAATTATATTAATTGATAGTAATTTTACTTATTAATCTTTATAATTTCTTTAATTTATTTCTTTCTTTTTTTATTTATTTTACTTTTTTTTAAGATAATATTTATT
>CAJVPS010000525.1:0-23254 GCA_910591765.1 Ambispora leptoticha
TTATTTGAAAAATATAATTTAAAAGCTTATTATCATAATAATAGTAATTTTTTTAAAAGATTCCTTTTCAAATTATACTAGTATCCTTTCTTTTATCTGGTTTTATTTCTTTGACCATACAAAGTTAATTTTTGATTTTTAGATTATAATATTATATTGATTTTTGATTTATTTGATATTATTTTAAAAGTAGAAGATCTCTACTATAAATAAGTCATACTTTTTATTTTATTTCTTTTATTATTTTTAAGAGTAGAAGATCTCTACTATAAATAAGTCATACATTTTTATTTGTTTAGTTATTTAGTTTTTGTATTATAATTTTTATCTTTAACTTAGTTATAATCTTTTTTAATTAATAGCTTGCTATTTAATTAATTCAAATCTTGAATTATATTAATTACTAATGGCTTTACTTAGTTAATCTTTATAATTTCTTTGATTTATTTATTTATTTATTTATTCTTTTTGAGACAATATCTATAGATATTAATATAGGTCTTAGAAATCTTTGTCATTATTAAAAGTTATAGTCTAATTTCTCTCTCTTCGCCCTTTAATTATTTCAGTTTCTCCTAATTCTATATCATTAAGATAAATTAAAGTGAAATTTTACTTATTAATTTACTATAATAATATTTTAAATATTAACTTGAATCTTATCTTAAATTATTAAATTTCTTGAAGAAATATATCAAGAAATACTTATTTAATAATCTTTTAAAATGATTACTTTTTTAACCTTTAGATTACTTACTTGTAATAATGAAAAATAAGAAATTTATATTTTTCTTTTGAATTTACTTATATAATTTGAATTTACTAAATATATTGAAATTGATAATACTTTTTTTTTTGAAAATACAACTAATAATTAATCTATTAAAGTACTTTCAGAGCTAGCTAAAATAATTACTAAACTAGATTTTAACTGATTAAATATATTTATTATCACTTCTCTAAAAGACAAATCTGAAATTAGTATTGAAAAAAATATTAAAGAAGAAATAAAATTTGTAAATTCTAATAGTTTAACTATTTCTGAAGAAAAATTTAAGTTATTTATTATTATTTCTAAAGAAACTAATATTTAAAAAAAATTGACTAATAAAACTTGAAGAAGTAATATTTATTATTTATAATTAATTATTAAATAATAATAAAAAAATAACTTAATATTATAAACTTGAATATTTATTTTCAATTTAACTATATAAATATTTCAAGAATATATTAGAAATTAAAAGAAATATTAACAACTTTCTTGAAAAATGAGTATATAATAAATTATATAATTACTTAAAAAGTATTTTATATTTATTAATTTAAAGTAGAAGTACTTGTTAATCAATTTAATTTTATACTATTTAAGTTATATTATTTGAAAAGAAAAGAGATATTAAAAATTATTACTTAATTTTTACAGAAATAAAAATCTTTCAAAAGAGAACTATATATTATTATAATAATATGAAATTCTCTAATTTTATAATTTTTCTTTAATTATATAAAATTTTATTTTTCTATAATTTTATAATTTATTATATAATTATTCTTATTTTTATTTAATTATATATTTATTTTACTTATTATATTTATTTTTTATATTCATATTTTTATCTCAAATATTATATTTTATTCTCTTAATTTAAGATTTATATTTTTAATCTATATTTTATATATATTTATTTTAATATACTTTATAAAATAATTAATTAATTAATTAAAGATTTCTTTCTTTATAAAATGATAAAATACTAATATTATAATATTTATATTTTAATAAAATAATAAAATACTAATATTATAATATTTATACTTTTATAGAATAATAAAATATTAATATCATGATATTTATATTTTGATAGAATGATAAAATATTAATATTATAGTATTATAATATAATAAATAAATTATAAATCTTTATAATTAAAATATTTTAAGTATTAATATATATATTTAGATAGTATTAATTAGTAATATTATAATAATTTGTATATTCAAAAAATATATAAAAAGAATCTGCTATCTCAGCTTGAAATAAATAGTTTTAAATTAAATTATTTAAAAAATATAATTAAAAAGCTTATTATCATAATAATAATAATTTTTTAATTTCTTTTCTGATTATACTAGTATTTTTCTTTTACTTGATTTTATTTTTTTAACTATATAAAGTTAATTTTGATTTGAATTTAAAAATATAAGATCTCTATTATAAATAAATTATACTTTTTACTTTATTTATTTTTGAGAGTAAAAAATCTTTATTATAAATAAGTCATACTTTTTACTTTATTTATTTTTAAGAGTAAAAGATCTTTATTATAAATAAATTATATTTTTTTTAGTTAATTATTTTATTATTTATTTTAGTTTTTATTTTTTTCTTAGTTATAGTCTTTTTTAATTAATAGTAGTTTTATTATTTAATTACTTTAAATCTTAAATTATATTTAATTAATAATAACTTTACTAATTGATTTTTATAATTATCTTGATTTATATTTTTTTTATTTTATAAATTATCTCTTTATTAAGATAATATTTATAAATATTAGTACAAATCTTAAAAATCTTTGTTAGTATTAAAGTTATAGTCTAATTTCCCTCTTATTATTTATTAATTAATTTAATCTCTCTTAATCCAATATTATTAAGATAAATTCAAGTAAAAATTTACTTATCAGATTTATTATAATAATATTATATATATAAATAAGTTAATTTATAATTAGTTTTATAAAATTATAATAAATAGTGATGCTATGAATAATATAATTACTTAAAGAAAATTAACTAAAAGATTTAAAAGTTTAATATAATAAACTTGATTAATATTAATTATCAAAGAAAAAAAGCTTTTGAAAAAATAATTAACTTATTAGTTACTCTTAATATAGAAATAATTAAGATTAAAATATTAATAACTATAAATAAAAATTATAATTTTATTTTTAAAAATAACTAGATATATTCTTATAAAGTAATTATAAACTAGAATAAAGACTTATTACAGAGAGTTATTAAAAGTTTCTGAATATAATTTTTGAAATGCAATTGTTATATAAAAAAAATAATATTTATTATATAAATATGATTTGTTTTTGTTTATTTTATCTTAAAAAATATTTCTAATTTAATTTTTCTTTCTAACTTCATTTTTTTTATAAATTGTGATTATAATAAAAAAATAATGAATTAATCATGAAATAATAAGATACTATATTTTATCTTCATAAAAATAGTAATTCATATAATTAAATTTCAGAAACTGTTAGATGTAACAAAATAATAGTTTATAATACATTAAAAGACATATCAAAACTAAATGTATTGAAAGTAATTCTAAAATATATAATTAAAAATTTAGTTGATAGTATATTAGCATAAATTCAGACAGTAACTATGGTAGAAGATGATCCAATTAAATACTAGTTTAATAATATGAAATATAGATTTTGATAAGCTTAAAATAAAGTTTTAATAAAGTTTTTTTGACCAAGTTTTAAAAATTATGTATTTTATATTATATAAAATTTGTTTGAAAATTTTTAATAACTCTCTGTATAATTTGAAAATTAAAATAAATAAGTTAAAATTTCTATTAATTGTTTAGAAAAGTATTATAAAACTAAAGAAAAAAATAATTTATTTAATATTAATAAAAAAATAGAACTTAAGATCTTTAATAATAATAAAAAGAAAAAATTATCAGAATATATTTATATGACAGATATTAATTTTGATCTTAGATATTTAGTCTTATTATTTTATCAGTTGAAATTATAATTATAAATTCTTATATTACTATCAAAATATCTGAAGAAATATTTTATTAACTTGCTTTTAAATCTTCTTTAGCTCATAAAGAAATAGAAATAAAAATTAATATTATTAATACTAATTATATTAGAAATATTAAGATAGTAATATATAATAATTCTAATCAATTATATAATATACAATTAAATAAAAAGATAGTACAAGTAATATTTCTATCTCTAGTAAAGATAATAAAAATTTAATCTAAGAAAAACTTAGTAATCTAGATAGAGAATAATAAGATTTTAATTCAACTAGTAAAATAAAATTATTCAAAGAAAAAAATTTTTAATAAAAAAAGAAAGTAAGGATAAATATAAAGAAAAAATAATATTAATTAATTATTTTTAAATATTTAAGAAAGAATAAATAAATAATTAGAAACTTTGAATATAGAAGTAAAGAATTATTATACTTAAATTAACAAAAAAATTCTTTTATTCAATATTTGAAAAGTTAAAAAGAAATAAACTTACTAATTTAAATAAATATTCTTGTATTAATAATTATTTAATAACTAAATATTATAAGTATTAATATAATTAATATTATAAGCAAATAAAAATAATATTAAAAATTACTTTATCAAATAGATAAAAAAGAAAAATCTAAAGAAATTAACTTAATATCAAAATAAAGATAACAATTAGATAAGTTATTAAAAGAATATCAAAATCTATTTAATAAAAAGCCTAAAAAAACTATAATTATTCAATATAAAATTAATACAGAAATTAAAAAACTAATAATTCTAAAATTATATTATAAATACTCACTTATTGAGAAAGAATTTATAGAAGAAAGAATTGAAAATATTATCTTATTCTCAAATAGTTCTTGATTTATATTTGTAATAGTAATTAAAAAGAAAAATAATAAATATAAATTTTGTGTAGACTATTATAAATTAAAATCTAGAATTATTATAAAAAATTAAATATTTTTAGTCCTAATAAAATAAATTTTGATACTGTTAAGTTATAACTTTTATTAATATAAAAAACTAATTAAATAAAAATAAAACTCTATTAATTTTATAACAAATTAAATAATTAATATATTTACTCAAAGTCTTATTATTTTATTAGTAAAAGAATACTATCACTTGAAGAATTATTATTTAAAATATATTACTTATGATTAATTCTATAAAGTATTATATATTTATAATTCTAAATATTAAAGTAATTTATCTCATATTAACTATTTATATTATTAATATATAAAAGTTAAAAAAATTATTCTTACTAAAAATTATTTGAAATAATAATATCAAAATCACTAGTATAATTTGAAAAATTATTATTATTATTGATATAAAAATAGAAAAAAAATAAATTATAAAGATTATAAATTATATTTTATTAATAATAAGAAGAAAAAATTATTATTAATGTTATAAAAAGAAAATTACTCTTTTATTACAAATTGCTTTTCAAAAAGAAGAAAAAGAAATTCTATTTTTAAATATAAGAAAAAAATAAAAAATTTTTTCTTTACTACTTATTTTGAAATAAAAATAAGAAATTATATCTATTTATATCTTGAAAATATATTAAATTAAAAAAAGAAGAGTTTTTTCTTTATTTCTCATAATATTTAAAAAATTTAGTATTGCTTAATAAAATATATAGTTTTAACTTTAAAAATTATAATTAAATTTTAAAAAATATTAGAACTAATTAATATTTAAAATATAAAGTTATTTAATCTGTTAATTACAGATAATTAAAAATATAATAAAAATAATAATATATTATCTAAAATTCAAGTAATAAAGAAAAATAATAATAGAATTATTAATAAATATAATTAGAATATAGTAGTCTTTTATAAATATTAACTAATAATCAGAATAACAGAAATAAAAAAATAATAATATTATATTAAAATTATTATTTACATTCTTAAATTCTGAGTTTTAAGAAAAATAATATTATTATTCTCTATATCAAAATATTATTTAATCTTACTATTAATAAATAATAATAATAATAATAATAATAATAATAATAATGTTAACTTCCTTCTTCCTTATACATCAATAATACTTATTCACTAATAAAATGTATTTAAATAGCACACACTAACTTTATTAAGTAAAAGTTGCAGTTAGCAACCTCTCACAATGATCTTCTTAACTTTACAATGCCAGTTTAATTCTAGATTAGTCTATTAATAGCTAATCATATCAGTATTTTCTTTAAGAGATTTTTCTGATAGCCTATTTTGTACAATAGGAAACTGTCTCTAGGATAACTAAAATTTTATAATTTAGCATAGTTTCTTACATCCTGGATAGGATTGCACTGCAATATATTAAAATAATAATAATAATAATAATAATAAAAAACTCTTCTCACTGATCACTCTGTTTACAAAATTTAAAAGTGAGGAAAAACTTATTATATATATTAAACTTCTTTTACCATATATTTTTATATAAATACAGCATAATCTAATATTTCCTTCTACTCTTCTCCTTTTCTCTAATACTAATTTTTTACATACTTTTTTTTCTCTTTCTTTATAAAAATCTAAAAAATATTAAAAATATATAAAAATACAATCAAAACCCAAAAACAAAATTTTCTCTTTAATATTTTCTAATTTTCGTACTATAATAGCAAAAATACAGATAATCCAAACTCATCAAGCATATTCAAAGCTGCTAAATTTTCTATTCACTTCATCTCTATCATACTTATAACACCAATACCTTTAGATTTCTCTCAAAAATGAGCCTCTTCTCCTTCCTCCAATAATTACAAAACTCTAGTTAATCAAAGCAGCTCAAAATACAAACAAAAAATAACTTGCAGAAATTATACTGATCTATATTCAAATCCTGATTCAGAAAACTACCACATTATATACAACATGTCCTTACATATGTCATCATTCAAAAACAGATCAGATACTAAATTAATATATGAATCAGATAACATAACCAGCATGAATCTAGATACTATTAATTATCAATATGAGATATTAGAAATAGATAACCAATTTTCACTAATCAATTATAACATAATCTCTAATCTAAATCAAATGATTAATATAATATATACTATCACAATATCATATCAACTAATAACAATCAATAAAAGCAAGTTATTATCAGCTATAAATAATATAATGCATAAATCTAATGTATAGTATTCATAAATGAGAATCAGGAAGAAATTGAAAATATTACTTATAATCAACTAAAATAACACACTTATAAATACTTATGTGAAATTCCAGACTATATCTCTTATAAGATAATAAAAATAAATACACAAAATTATTTTTAAGTTTTCTTCAACTCATCTCAAGCTCTTCAAATAACTCTTATACATATAATCAATAAAAGTCATCAATTATTAGTTAAAAAATCACAAAATAATACTCAAGAAATCACTATCAATATCATTTCTCTCAAAGATATCTCACTCAACACTCCTGAAAGCTTAATTCATAATATATTCTCATAATTCAGCACAGTCAAAGATATAAAATCCAAAATAGCTAACTAATAGCAATACACAATAATTAAATTTAAAGAAAAAGAAACTGTTAATAGAGCTCTTCAAAACTGATCAACTCTTTTTAGATAAGATAGCATATGAATTATTTTACTATAAAATTAACATAAGATAATTACTAACAGAGATCAATACAAACTCAAACTTACAAATTTACTATACAGATATATAGTATATAAACTCTCTGACTACTTGAACTTAATAAAAGCCAAAATCTATTATATCTCACATTCACTAGTAAAATATCAAAGATAATAATATATCTGAATTATCTTTATATCAGAAACTAATCTAAACTTAGCATTAACATCATCAGTCATACTCAGATAATCACATCTTAAATAGGAATAAAGATCAATCATCATCTGTAACATGTATTTTAAACAAGAATATTATATATCTAAATGTCATAATAAAGAAAGACTTATCTTTTAATACAAATAACTTAACAAACTATATGAAAATAGAGAAATTTCCTATAAAAAATCAAATATCAATATAACTTTCAAGTTTTACAAAGATGTTTTATTAGGAGAATCAAGCTTTAATATCCCAATCATCAACTTATAATAATTTCTTCAACTCTGAAATTAACAAAATTTCAAATTATCACAAAAGTAAAATATTTATAATAATATCAAATTTATATCTAGTTAAGCTTCTCAACAAATAATAATCAATAATAATAATAATAATAATAATAATGAACAAGTAATCTTCTTATCTAAACTTCACATAAATATAGATATATTATCAATATAACTTAATTCATTACAATTAAAATTCGAATTAATAGAACAAAAACTTAATTAAATACTATTCAAGCTATTATCTTTTACACAAGATTCAAATATAATAGATAAATAACTAACTCTCACAATATCACAATCAAATATAATTAATAATTAATTATCTCTAATAATCTTGCAATTATAATTCATAGAAAATCTAAATCAAATCATTTATGATCAAGAAAATCAAATCACAAAACTAACTATACTTAACCAGCAACTATAAAAATAACAATAATAACTTTAATTTTAATAATAAATCATAATAAAAAAACTCAGCACAATTGAAAATCAAAATACTCATAATAAATAATCTCACATACCTATTACTCACTTTAACAAACTCATCATAAATAACTCATCTTAATCATACTACAAACATAAATTTCACTATAACAAACTCACCCATAATCTCATAAAATGCATCATACATACACTTATCAGATAATAATATAGACTTTAAATAAATAAATATACTAAGAATCACTACTCTAAACTACAGAGGTTTTAATATAAATGAAAAAACCAAAGATCTTTACTCACTAATTCAATTTTATCACATTGATATTATTATTCTTATTAAAATTAAACTTCAATTATATATAGCAAAATACCATTTTAAAAGTTTTTCAAACTATATTCATATCTGAACATATAATAATAACTAATCATTTGATACTGAAATCAATATTCTACTTCACAATAATTGGTATATACATCTATAAAAAATAATCAAACTAAAAGAATGATTAATTCATATAAACTTGCTTTTAAATAATCAGTAAATCTCAATCTAATAGGATATTATTTGCTAATAATAAACTACAGATAGGAAAAAAAGATCAAATACAAACTCATATGATATATAAATAATATAACATTACATGAAAAATATGTTATAATAGAAGGAGATTTCAATGAACACTACTTCCAACACCCAAGCACAGTCTAACTAACCTATTACTTTTCAAAAAAATGGATGATAACTTCCATCTTAAATATTTAGGATTACTTAATCACACATAGACAAGATAATAAATACACTGTCAACTAGACACAATCTGATACTTATTATCTATTATCAATCATCTCAAGCATGTATCAATAATGGAATAATAATGAATTGAAACAGACTATCTACTAGTAATTAATGACTTATATATTATCATCTTATTTCACAGAATACTATAATATATAATTAATTAGTATAAATAAAAAAAATTCACATACAAAGTCAAAAATATCTCAGATCAAATATGGCTAGAATATCAATTCTTAATAGCAGAGATCTTTTAAAAAACAGAATCTGATAATATATTAATCAATTCTCAATAGATCAAAATTAAAAAGTTCATAATATAATTAGCTAACAAAATATTAAAAAAGATAAATATAGCTAATAAAAAAATATATTAAAAATAATATGTATTATATAAAAACAGATCTCCATATTTAATGCAATAATTTACTTTTATATACACATCCAAAATCAATAAGAAAAATATATAATCTTAGTATCACTCATCAACAAATATAATAACTTTAGATCAACTTCTTTACTTTTATCATCAGATATTCATAAAACAAACTGACTTCAAAAAGTAAAATAACTACAAAAATCTCTAGTAATAAAGAAGATATTAGAAATAAAAAAGCACAAAGCAGAAATAATCATAGCTAATATCAAGAAAAATCAATAGTTACTCTATCATAATCCTGGTATAATGCTTCATAACTCACTAGATAGGAACTATCAACAAATTTCCATTACCAAAGTATATCAAAATAACTAACTTACAGATCATCTCATCAAAGTTAAAGAACTAGTCAAATAATACTTTTACCAATAGATATATTACAGAAATATCATACTCTTTCTAATAATCAATAATATAAATCACAAGATTATATATCTGATTCAGTATTCTTCATCATCTGTAATCCTATATCTTTAACTGAATTTTTTAATACTCTTACAGCAGCTTTCTCTTTTAAAGCTCCAGGTTCAGATAATATATATAACATCATATTAAAAAAATGTGATCACATAATCCATAATGCTCTTATTAACCTATTTAATAACTGCATACAAAAAGCAGACATGTTAACAGAATAGAAAAATATCATCATAACTCTTATTTCAAAATTATATGACTGAGAAGAAAATCTAAATCTTACATGATCTATAATACTTATCAATAATGCTAGGAAAATCTTTTCTTGTATTCTTACAAGCCACATCTTAATAATCTGTAAAAATCTTAATATATTATAGAACTTTAATTTATCAGTTCTTTCTAATACCAGCATAACTATCCCTATTCACATATTTAATAGTCTGCTTGAAGATATATAAACTCATAAAAAAGAAATTTAGTATATTTTTCAAGATATGAAATAAGTTTACAACTTTGTTAGTTAAATAATATTATTTAAAGTACTTATATGAATAAAAATATATTCTCAATACATTAATCTTTTAAATAATATTCATAATTCTCATCTCAATTAAGTAATTACTGCATATGATAATACAAAATAATACCTGATACTTGATGATCTAAATTAAGAAGAAGTTAATACTTCTATCCTCTGGCATATATTTTATGATCCTCTACTTTGTTATATCAATATATATTATCAACAAGATAAATATATAATCTCTACTTCATGGACATCATTTATATATTCTTCTAATCAATCTATAATCTCCAAAACTATCAATCATGATACATATATAGATGATATAATTTGACTTACTTACTCATTAATTAGTATATAAAATATTCTTAATTCAGTCATTCAATTCTATAATATGTGTGATATCAATATCAATACTTCAAAAACAGAAGTATTTCAACTTAATACAAACCAAAACTCCCTAATACTAATTTTATACTTTGAAAATAAAAATGTATTCTTAAAAATTTTATAATCTTCAAAAAGTACAAAATATCTAGATCTCTAGATTAGCAAAGATAGCAAGTTTCAAAAATAACAATAAGTCATCAAGCATAATATACAATATATATCATATATATTAACATGAAAAAAACTCAATCATTAGTAAGTTATATATATCATTAATAGTATCCTATTTTCAGCTATCAAATATCAATTACAACTTATCATTCTTTCCAAAATATTTTGCTTATCAATAATATATCATTGCAAAAAACTACTCAAAATCAAAGCAGATATAATACAAGATATACCTGATATCCTTTTATATCACAAAAACTATTTTAATCTAACAAATATATAGAAATTACAATCACAGTACAAAATTAGTAAACTTATATACCATATTAATGACACAGACTTACTTGATCAAATAACTCAAATTTGGTTATGGAATCTACAAGAATAAAGATGACTCTCACACTTAGTGCTTTCAACTCCAATACTCAAATACTCTCCTCCTGACAAAAATCTTATTATAAGTATTCTTTCTCTAATAGCAAAAATTAATATTAGCTTTATTACTTCTAACATTATATAGTAATTACTATCATAATTCTCCAATACAGATAACTCTCTCCACAATATCATCAAGTTCTGGCCTCTATATCTCAAATATTATTTAACTCTAAAAAAAAATAAAGTAATATTTCTCAAACAACTCACTAAATATAATAGAACATGTCTTATTACATGAAGATAATATAAAAAATAATTCAGATAAAAAGCACATAAAGCAAAATCCAAATAGTTTATAATGCTCAAGCAAATAACTTTACAAAATATAACTACTTGATATATTTCTAATTAATACAGGTTATCATCAACATTATCATTTATCACTCTCCAAATCTCAGTTATATCACACTTTACCAGCTCAAATAGATCTGCTATCTTATGGTAATAAATATTTACTATACTTAATAATCTCCCAAATCTAATCATAATTTACTCAGATAGATTAATACAAAATCTACTTACAATATAAGTAAAAGTAGGCATTATATAGGCAACATGACCATCTTTAACATTAATCTTTTTCTTAATATCAGAAATACTATTCATCACTAAAGCAGAAACTCTTGCAATTTGCACAATATTTGAATATATACCATTAGAAAATCATATTATCATTCACACAGACAGTCAAGCTACTATACAAGAATACAAAAAGAATATTACTAACTGATACTCTCTCTCATAATAAAAACTCTATTAGTAATCATATTGATATCTATGAGAAATTCTAGCTCACAATATCCAAATAAAAAATATACACTTTAAAATAAATAAAGTAAAAGGCCATTCTGATAATCCTGATAATGATACAGCTAATAAACTAATAAAAGAAGAATATACTTAATCATCAATCATAATCAAACTCCAATACTTATCATTAACTAAATATCTTTTTGTCTTTTGCAAGAATCTCTTAATTGACTCTAATCTCTAGTACTAGTGATAGGAGCTGCAACTAGCTGTAACTCTGTCATAATTCTCTAATTAGCTATTGTAACTCTGTTACAATTCTCTGATTAACTGTTATAAGTCACAACTAATTGAGAAGTTATCTTTATCTGGCACTTTATTAAATATTTTCACAGTAGTTAAAATATCCTTGTATGGTAATAATCCATATGCATAAAAAACTTTTTGTCATCTTCTCTCATTTTTCTGGATATTTAAGATGGAAGCCATCATCTATTTCTTTGAAGAGAAGTAGGTTAGTTAAACTGTGCTTAGATGATTGGAAATAGTATTTATTGAAGTCTCTTCTAATTATGACATATTTTTTATGTGATATTATATTGTTTATATATTGCATGAGTTTGTGTTTGATTTTTTTTTCCTGACTATAATTTACTGCTGATAAGTAATATTCTATTAAATTGAGATTTACTGATTGTTTGAAGGCAAGTTTGATATGAATTAATCATTCTTCTAGTTTGGTTGTTTTTTGTAGATGTGTGTGCTAGTTATTATGAAATAGAATACTGATTCCTGTGCTAAATGATCAGTTATTATTGCATATTCAGATATGAGTATAGTTTGGAAAACTTTTGAAGCAGTATTTTACTATGTGTGATTGGAGTTTGATTTCAGTGAGAATAATTATATCAATATGATAAAATTGAATTAGTGAGTAAAGATCTTTGGCTTTTCCATTTGTGTTAAGACCTCTGCAGTTTAGGATGGCAATTCTTAGAATATTTATTTGTTTGAAGCCTATGTTATTATCTGATGAATATGTGTATAAAGTATTTTGTGAGATTATAGAAGAGTTTGTTATAGTAGAATTTGTATTTATTGTATGATTAAGATGAGTTATTTGAGATGAATTTGTGGAGATGAGTAATAGGTGTGTAAGATTATTCATTATGAGTATTTTGATTTTTGATTGTGCTAAGTTTTTCTATTATAATTTATTATTGTGATTGAAGTTATTATTATTGTTTTTGTAATTGCTGATTAAGTGTAGTTAATTCTGTGATTTGATTTTCTTGATCATGAATGATTTGATTTAGATTTTTTATGGATTGTGATTGTGAGATTATTAGGAATGATTGATTATTGATTGTATTAAGTTGTGATGTTATAGAAGTTAGTTGTTTATCTATTGTATTTGGATCTTGTATTAGAGATGATAGCTTGAATAGTATTTAATTAAGTTTTTGTTCTATTGATTCAAATTTTAATTATAATGAATTAAGTTATGTTGATAGTGTATCTATATTTATGTGAAGTTTGGATAAAGAGGTTGCTTGTTCATTATTATTATTATTGTTGTTGTTTGTTATTTGTTGAAGAGCTTGACTAGATGTGAGTTTAGTATTATTATAGGTAATTTACTTTTGTAATAATTTGAGATTTTGTTGATTTCAGAGTCAAAAGGATTGTTGTGAGTTGATAATTAGGATATTAGAGCTTTTTTCTCCTAGTAAGACATCTTTGTAAGACTTAGGAGTTATATTAATATTTAGTTTTCTATAAGAAATTCCTCTATTTTCATATAGTTTATTGAGTTATTTATATTGAAAGACACATTTTACTTTACTATAATATTTAGATATGTGATATTTCTGTTTGAATATATATTACAAATGATGATTGATCTTTATTCTCATTTAAGATGTGATTATCTGAATATGACTGATAATATTAATGCTAAGTTTAGATCAGTTTCTAATATGAAGGTGATTCAGGTATATCATTATTGTTGATATTTTACTGATAAGCATGGAATATAATAGAATTTGGCTTTTATTAAGTCTAAGTATTCAGAGAGTTTATATGCTATATATCTATATGATAAATTTATGAGTTTGAGTTTGTATTGATTTTTGTTGATAATTATTTCATATTAATTTTGTAATAGGATAATTTGTATGCTATCTTGTCCAAGAAGAGTTAACTAATTTTGAAAAGCTCTATTAGCAGCTTCTTTTTCTTCAAATTTGATTATTATATATTACTATTGATTAGCTATTTTGAATTTTATGTCTTTGACTATATCAAATTATGAGAATATATTATGAATTAAGCTTTCAAGAATATTGAGTGAAACATCTCTAAGAAAGATAATATTGATAGCAATTTCTTGAATATTATTTTGTGACTTTTTAGCTAGTAATTGATAGCTTTTGTTAATTGTATGTGTGAGAGCTATTTGAAGAGCTTGAGATGAATTAAAAAAGACTTGAAAATGATTTTATATATTTATTTTTATTATCTTATGAGAAATATAGCCTGGAATTTCACATAAGTATTTATAAGCATATTATTTTAATTGATTATAATTGATATTTTCAGTTTCTTCCTGATTTTCATCTAAGAAAGCTATACATTGGATCTATGTATTATGTCATTTGCAGCTGGTAATAACTTGTCATTGTTAACTATTATTAGTTGATATAATATTATGCTGATATGTATTATGTTAATTATTTGATTTTAATTAAGAAGTTATATTATAATTAATTGGTAGAAATTGATTATCTATTTCTGAGATCTCATATTGATAATTAATAGTATCTAGATTCATGCTGGCTGTATTGTCTGATTCATATGTTAACTTAATATCTAAATTATCTTTGAATGATGATATGTATGAGGATATATTGCATGTGATATAATAGTTTTCTGAATTGAGATTTATATATAGATTAGTATAATTTCTGTGAGTTTTTTTTTGTTTATATTTTGAGCTACTTTGATTAGATAGAGTTCCGTGATTATTAGAAAAGGGAGAAGAGACTCATTTTTGAGAAAAATCTAAAGATATTGATATTATGAGTATGATAAAGATGAAGTAAACAGAAAATTTAATAGCTTTAGATGTGATTAGTGAGTTTGGATTATCTATATTTTATGTCATGATGGCATGAAGAGAGAAAGATATTAAAGAGAAAATTTTGTTTTTGGATTTTTTGTTATATTTTTATATATTTTTGATATTTTTATATTTTTATAAAGAAAAAAAAGAAAAAATATGTATAAAATTAGTATTAGAGGGAAGGGAAAGAGTAGAAGAAGATATTAGATTATGCTGTATTTGTATAAAAGTATATGATAAAAAAAGTTTAATATATGTAATAAGTTTTTTCTTGCTTCTAAATTTTGTGGATAGAGTAATCAGTGGGAAGAGTTCTATATTATTATTATTATTCCTATATGCTACAGTGTAGTTACACTCTAATTCTATGCTAATTTAACTTACAAAGTAAGAATTACAAATTAAAATTTTAAGAAAAGAGTCATCAGAAAATCTATGAGAGAGAATCATAATGTGACTAGCCATCAAGACGTGTCTGCGATTACATGAAATCTATAGGATTGATGAACTGATCATTTTCAGCTTGAAGAGTATATATTAGTGAGATAATTTGGTCTTCTTGGAGATCAGCAAGACCATCATCAGGATATTAGTTATTTGTGTGGGTAGAGGCTGAGTGCTTGCATAAGCAAAGATTATTTTCCATGTGAAGCCAAAGAGTGTTAGTATTAAGATTAGAGAATGTTATTGTTTTGGATCTTCCTGTTCTTTTTTTGGAGATGCGTTTGTGTTTAGTAAAGATGGAGTTTGATTTTTCTGCTTGGATTTGATCATTGTAATGAGCTAGCCAAATATGTGTAAAACCTTATTTGGAGAACCAAGTTATGAATTTTGCTGACAGTATGGTAGCTTCTGATTTGGATGGATCAAGTGATTTGATGAAGTTTATGAGTTCTATTGAAATGAAACCTTTGAAGACGAGTATGTATCCAGATTTGTGATCTAAGTTAGAGGAAGAATTAGCGTTATTGAGAAAGTAGGATTTTTTTGTGAAGTTTTGGATTTTGGAGTTAAGTGAGAGGGAAGAAAACTAAGTATGATTTGTCAGAAAGTGCTTTATGAGAATTTTTTCGAGCTTGACTTGGGATTTGATAAGAATGAAGTTGATTGTTTTACTTGAAACTAGACAAGTCCATAAATGATAGTTTGTTTCTGATTTGAGATGATATCTGTTACATGTGTCATGTGGATATATTGATAGGTGAAATTTGTGTTGATTAGATAATGTTGGTAGCATGTCATATATTATTTTAGTGAAATATGTACAAAATTTGGATGCATTTGCTGAGGCTGTTATTGAATTGATTTCTTTATCTTGGTTCCATATGAGATTAGTTGTTTTCCAATCTATTATAAATCGTAAACTGCGATTTATAAAATTGTGTTTTAGTGCATAGAGTTGCCATTTGATGGTATTACATTTGTTATCCTGGAGTTTGAGAAAGTTGCAAAGATTTGATGTTATAGGTAGTGAGAGGTTAAAAACTAGAACGTAGGATGTTTCTGGAAGTGAATAAAAGTTGATTGAGATAGAGTAAGTAGTAGGAGCTGATTTGGCTAAGGTGTCTGCCAGGTCATTGCCAGGATTGTTAGAGTGTCCTTTGACTTTTTGCAAATTGAGATTTAGATTTTTTTTTGTAATGTTGTGATTGATGATCTTCCATAGGTGCCAGTTGCTATTTTGTAAAGATCATCTCTTGCTGAGATTATTGCGAAGAATTATGTTGATTTTAAAATCATCGATTGTTACTTGGCTATCTGTAAAAATTTGAATGGTGGTGTTATTGGTGAGCATTTCTGTTAGAGTACAAATAGCTTGTATTTCTGATGTAGTTGTTGAGATGGTTATGGGGGAGTGATGAGCGAAAGAAATATTTGGAGACCATATTATCTAGACTGAACTGGATTTTACATGTGGTATGCACATTTGTTGAATAGAGCCATCAGTAAAAATGTCTATATTATTGAGATGGGAAAGATTTTCTTTAGTGGAAAACCAGGTATTAGTTTCAGATGATGCTATTAGGTGTTTGTTAATAGGTGAAAAGTTGCTTTGAAGTAAAGATTATTGTTGTTTGCCTATTTTATTTATTATGATATGAGTAGATGATGTGAAGTTATTGAGGATGATATTTTCTATTTGAGTATATCATGAGGGTTTGAGATCATGTTTGTTATTCTGGAAGTAACTCTTGTATTATTTTCATGTTATGAGGCGAGAATTGGCATAACTTGATAATTGTTGTAAGAATATAATGTGATCTTTGTGTAAGGTATCATGGCATTTTTTGTATATTGGCCAGGGTTGGAGAAAGTTTTCAATAGACCATCTCATGTGATTATTTGTACGAATATGACTGTTGGTGTTTGAGTTAGTGAAAGAGATATTGCGCTCATACATGAGTGGAAGAATAGATACTATTAAGTTTTTTCCTTGTGGTGATGGTTCTGGTATGGGATGCAAAATTATTGAGTGATGAAGTCATCTTTATTTCTGGAGATATTGTAAATGAATGTATGTTACTAGGCTGAGAATGAGTGGGTCATTTAGATGATAGAAGAGCTCTGTGATTTTTGCATGGGTTTGTTGGATCACAGGTGGTCTAGAGCGAAGAATTTTGGATAATATAGAACTGAATTGGGGAAAGATGATGGTAGTCTTGCTTTGGATTTGACGACTTTTTTTAGTTGTCTCATTAGTTTGTCACATTCAGTTTTGGATATGATGAAGAATTGAGAGTGATATTCAAATGCTGGAATGAGCATCTGATTAATAATGTAGATTGCTTGTTTGTCGATGATATATTTACGACTTAGTAAGTTAAATATGAATGTGATGTTTAATCTGATTTTGTTTAGCTGAGTGTTGAAAGTACTATTTGCATTAATGTACAGACCGAGATATTTAGTACAGATATTTAGAGGAAGGATTTGTATTTGGTTGCTGATTGTTCTGATGTAGAGTTTTGTGTTAGGATATATTTCAGTTGGTTTGTGATAAATTGCTTCTGTTTTCTTTGGATTAATTTCAATGTCATACATGTTATAAAATTGGAAAGCAGTATTGAGAATCTGTTGCATTGCTTGATGACTATTGGTGATCCAAACTGTGTCATCAACGAAGGCTAAATTATTAATTGTCAGGTAAGATTGATGAGATATTTGGTTAGGAGTGGATATTAGCTTAGATATCATGATGTATCCTTGTGATGAATGTCATGCTTTTATTTGACATAGCAAGGGATTATAAAAGATCTGCCATAGTATGGGTGCGTTAACTTCACCTTGATCAAGACCATCCAGAATAGGATAAGGTGTGGTAAGTCTGTATTCAGTTATAATTTGGTTTTGACGCATAGTATGAATATTTTTGCAGAGTGTGATATATGTAGAGTTCATTTTAATACATAGTAGAGCTAGTTCTAGCATATGCCAACTGACAGAGTCATATGCATGGCACATATCTTGGAATGTGCACCAGATTTTCTGATGTTTTTCACATGAGTCTTCAAGTATACTGTTTATAATGTGAATGAGACTGATGATAGATGTGTCTTTGAGTACAGAAAAGTTATTTTCTTGAAGGATGTTAAGTTGTTTGCAGATTACAGAGATGCAGTTTGTTAGAATTAATGAAAGATCTTTGCAAGCTATTTCAATTAGTATAATTGGATGCGTTAAATTGAAATTGCCCTCCTATTCACATAGTTTTGGGATGAGTATTACATTAGAATATTTCCATTCTGAAGGTATGTCTTTTTCTATTAAGCATTTGTTGTAAAGAAAGAGGAGAAGAGAGTGAAAGGATAAAGTTGTCTTTTTTAATAGAATGTGTTGTATACCTGAGGGTCCAGGTGATTTGAATGAGTTAGTATTAGTGAGCATGTATTGGAATTCTTCTTTTGAAATTGGATTTAAGACTATGTTGAATGCATTGTCCGGAATGTGTGAGATTAGATTATATTGTTGTTGCCATTCTTGATCTGGCCATGCTGTGATGATGTGTTGGCAAGTCCAATTAGTGAAATGTTATTTGATTGATTCTTTGATGACTTCAGGGTAATCTGATATTCCAGATGGAGTAATGATTTTATTGATGATTATTTAGCACTTTTATTTTTCTAGGATATTAGATAACATTTTGGTGTGGTGATTGCCAAACTGTTTGATATTTTCTTGAATTGCGTTATTGATTTGAGAGGTTTTTAGTTGTTGAGCTTGTAAGATCTTTTCACCATGAAGACATACTTTGATTTGTAGCAAGTTTGTGATTAGTGTGCTGATTGATGATAGAGAAGTCCATTTGATGATTAGTGTATCAAGAGTGGGTTCTAGTTTGATGAGTTCTGTTAAGTTTTTTGTTGAAAGTTGAATAATGTTTTCTGAAATGGGAAGAGTGGGTTATGAGATAAGATGGAGTGTTTGTATTACTAGTTTGAGTTTTTTATTGAGAATGACATAGAGTTTGGGTGATGATGGTGTACGGTTCAGCTATTTTTTTTTTAGTGAGCTGTTTGCTACGTTGAGAATGATAGTTTTTAGTGATTGCTATTGAAAGTTGATGTCATCATTAGGAGAGAAAGAAATATTATTGTATTGAGTATCTATGTATTCTTGATATTTTTCCCAGACTTCTTCTGAAATATTGTTTGTTACGTAGGTAAATTGCTTGGTTTTCCATTTTTTTAGGATGTGAAGAGAGGTATGATGAGCAAAAGATGTGATTGAAATGTCACAGAATACTGAAAGATGATCAGTTGTGATCCATTGAGGATCTGTTATAGCTGCATGTATTAAAAGAGATGAAATCTTTGGTAAGCATCATATCATATCTAGTCTATGATTAGTGTCTTGATAGGACAAAGTAGGATCATTTCTTTGTGAATGTAGTATGTAAATAGCTTCATAGAAGGCTTTGAATATTAGAAGATCAACTGCACCATTTTTTGGTGCCTTGAAAAAATGCTTATTGAAGTCACCCAGAAGGATTATGTAATTGGATTGTGAGAGGATTAAGTTTATGTATCGTAGCATTTTTTTTGGTGAGATTATTGTTAGAAAGTAAGGATGCTGGAAAATAAATAGCTAGGAGATGTATTGTTGTATTTCCAGAAAAGGCAAGATTGATGTGAATGAGGCGGCCATTAATATAGTTAACTTTTTGAATGTGTTTAGCCCATTCTTGATTAATTAGAATGCTGACTCCTGATCCAAATAATTATTGATCATTGGTGGTGAATAAATGGTAATATTGTTTTGATTTGGAAAATAAAAATTTTGCTGTGTGACTTTTGAGTTTTGTTTTTGTGAGACATAGAAAGTCTATTTGATGTTGATTGAAGAGTTAGAGAGTATTATCTGCTTTGCTTGGTGAGTTTATTCCCTATACATTAAGAGTGCATAGTCGCCAGGTATTGGATAGTTTGCATCTAATATTATTGAATATTAGTGAATTATTGCAATTGTCAAAAAGACTGTTTGATAGTAATGGTGGAGGATGATAAGTTTGATTTGTTGGTGAAATGTGGTATATATTACTTGTGGAATTAGGATTGTTTGTGTATGAGTGTGATGAGTTGATTGATAAGTTCTGAGTATTGAGTTGATGTTGTGATCTGTGGTTAGATGATTGAATGTTGAGAGATGGTGGAAGTGGTTTAATGTTGTCGTTAAAGGGTTGATTATCATTATTGTTTGATATGACTAGACTTTCTATTGGAAGTATTGAAGATGATAGTTGAATTAAATTAGCAGATTTGGAGTATTCTGTCTTGTTTGTAAAGGATGAGTTATCAATATGTATGAATGGTGAATTGATTGTTGAGTTTGGTTGAGTTGGTTAAGATGTGTTTGAGTTATTATTATGATTCATTAGAAAGGTGTTGTTCAATTTGGTTTAAACATTCTTGTAAGGATTTTTGTTCATTTTGTAAGGATTATAAGTTAGATGTGAGATTCTAATTGAGAGATTTAAGATGATTGATTTCTTTGTTTTTTTCAGTGATAGTGATTTGAAGGGATGACATTATGGGAGATTGAGTTTTTGTGTTGTTTGTGTCTGTAGATGCTGATATTTTAGTAGTAGTAGAAGTAGTGAGTGGTTCGAACATTGGTGATTTAGTATGGATTAGTAGTTGAGGATCATTGAAGAATGGCATGACAGGGACCTGTTTTTGGTTATTAATAAGTGTATCAAGTTTTGTTTCTATTGAATTTAATTTATTTTCTAACAGGTTAAGTTTTTTGTTGAAAGTTTCTAAGTCCTATTTGAGTGTAAGGATTTCGTGTGAGTGTTTTGTAAGAGTTGGATTTGATGAGGATTCAGATGTTTTTGTAGTTGAGTTGTCGACGGATTTGGCTTTGTCTTTGTTGGCTGTATTAGATTGAAGCAAGGCTTTTTTATAATTGAGAGTTAGTAAAGTGATTATAGATTTGCAATAGGAAATATCTCAGTTTTCGTACAGCTTGTTTAGTTGTTAATATTGGCATGCTTTTTTATTTTTTGATGTGCATGAAATTATGTTGTGATTGGGATTAAAGCAAATTCTGCATATTTTTATGGTTGGAGATTCCCAATATAGTTTTGAGTTATGAAGTGTGAAGTGCTATTGCATGGCTATTGCCATGTCAATTTCATTTTCGAAGGAAATTATAGCGAAGCATTGTCTGTTTTAATGAATGGGAGAATGAGAAATGAAGTAAGATTTGGCTTGAATTTTTTGTAAAAAATCATTGAGCTCAAAGACTATTATTTCATAAGGAAGATTGAGAAGTTTAGTTATATATGTATCTCTTTTTTCAATTATTTTGAGTTAATTAATTATTGGAAGGATGCGGACATAATTAGTACCTAGAAGAGTAGACTATTCGTTGATAGCTAGTTCTGCTTGTTCTGGTAATTCGAAATGAACTTTGATATAGGCCCATTTGGATGTGATTTTTTATGTTATATTGACAATTTTTCCATATTTTTCCATTATATGTTGAATCTGATCTTTGGTTGTTCCAAGAGGAACATCTCTTAATGCTGTGATTGTTACTGGATCAATTGGATTGGAGGATTGCAGTTTTTTGTCAGCTGCCTGAAGAGATTTGTCTAATGTGAATTTAGTACAAATATAATTTGTTTGGTTGAGAGAGAATGACTTGACTCTTAAGAATCCTGGATTATTTTGAAAGATATTATTGATATATTTGATATTGTCTTTAGTATTATTTTCAGGGAGTGATGATTCCTTGATCCATCCTCTAAATCATTTAGTATTATGTATGGTGATCCATTAGTTGTCAGCAAAATCAGAGGATGTAGTTTTTGGGGTTATGTTATTGGATGGTGAGGTTGGATTGATTGTATGTTCGCTGTGTAATATAGAAGAAAGAATATGTATATTGCTGGATGAGGAAGGATTTGCTTCGAGATCAGCTGATTAAGAGGAGACTGTGTGAGTGTTATCTACTTGAAGTGTATTATTTGTTTGTTTTGTGTTAACTGATTCTATTTTATCAATATGATCAGTTTTTGCTTTTTTGGTATGATTAGCTTGTGATTGTGTATTGTGAATAATTTGCTGGAGAGATTAGAGATTGGATGGATTACTAGGTATGTTGGTGGGGGTTTGCTTATCAGTATTATTTGAAGACGAGAAGGAAATATTTAAGAAGTTCTGTACAGTAGTGTATATAGAAGAAGAAGAAGAGTTAGCAGTTCATTTATTTTTAGTATTATTAGTAGACATGATAGTAAAGTATTAGGAGAGAATATTATGAGTTTGTATGTTTTTATATGTTTTTGAGATTTTTTATTATTTTTGTTT
>CAJVPS010000526.1:0-23241 GCA_910591765.1 Ambispora leptoticha
AATACTTTTAAATAATAAAAATAATTATAAGTTATAAAATTAAAACTTATTCATATCGCATTTTATCTTGTTTACAATCATTAACAAAATAATCTTACAAGAGAATTAAGAAATTTTATATCATTATGATAATAATATAATTATAAGAAATAAATATAATAAAAGAAATAAATATATAATTATATAAGAATAAGAATAATTATATAATAAATTATAAAATTATAAAAAAATAAAATTTTATATAGTTAAAGAAAAATTATAAAATTAGAGAATTTTATGTTACTATAATAATATTATATAATATAATACTAATTAAAGAGAGAGAATTATTATACTATTATAATAATTTAAAATTTATTTAGCATATAATAAATATCTAATATTAAATATTATTAGAGAAAGAATATTGATAGATATTTTTAAAAGCTGAATAAATATTTTAAGAGTTAAAGAAAGATATTTTTAAGAGTTAAATTGAGATATTAAAATTAAACTAGAAATATAGTTATAATAAAATATTTAATTTGTATATATTTATTTATAAAGTTTATTTTTCAGATTAGCTCAATTAAAAATTTTTATCCTTTCAAGATTTTCAAGATTCTTAATCAATATTAAAAAAAGCAAATATATCAAATACTATATCAAAATTATTAAGAAATACTTGAGTTATATTAAATCAAAACTAAATAAAAAAATATTAAATAATAATTCTAATTATAATGAATAAGATTTTAATATTACATAAATAAATAGAAAAAATAAGCTTTCAGATAATATTCTTGATAAGTTTTTTAAATATATCTTATTTTAATTTATTTAAATTTTTTATAAATTAATTATTAAGTAATAAAAAGTATAAATAAATAAAAGAATAAAAATTATCTTATACTAACTTTGTTTTATTATCTTATAAAATAAGAGAGTAACTTGGAGAAAAATAGCTTTATATACTAATAAAATTATAAATTGGCTTTAAATAATAACTTTATAAGATAATTAATAATACTAATATATTTCTTGTTAATATTAATAAACTTTAATATAAAAAATCATTATTTTAAGTAAGAATAAAGATAATAAATTTATTTTAGAAGTACATAATATTATTATAAAAAAAATTTGATAATAAATAACTTTATATAATAAATTAATATTTTCATTTAGTTCAAGATTAAGAGTTTTTTAAACTATCAGCTAATATATTTCTTGCTTAAAATATTAATAAAAATTCATAATATATTTATTTTATTTATGCTTTGACTAATGAATAGTTAAATTAAGATTAAATTTCTATATTTTATTATAATTATCATATAAAGATTTAATTATTTTTATTTTATAAAGATATTAAGTTAAAAATTATCAAGTATTTATAGATAAATAAGTTTAATCTAACTATTTAATAGTTTATTATATTAATTAAGAATAAAATTATTTTAATTTTAGAAATTGAAAGAAAAAAATAATTTCTTGAAAAATAGCTTGATGATAATTATATTTTTTAATTAGAATTATAAGAATTACTTGAAAAATATTTATTTTAATAATCATAAATAAGAAAGTATAATAGCTTTTAAAATCAATTTCTAGAATAAATAACTAATTTATATTATTAAATAATAGTTTATAAAGATAATAATATGAATTAAGTTATTTTATTAATATTTTTACTAATATTCTGAAGTTATCTTAGTTATTCATGATAAATTAGTTTTTTATATTAATAATAATATTATTATGACTTAAAGTTTTATTAATAAAAAATAAAATTTGATATAAGTTTTAAGATCTTAATATTTATATAAGTAGCTTTATTTGTGAATCAATTAGATATCTTTATCTATTACAAGAGAATTAAATAATAAATAATTTACTTTTTGATTATAAGTATCTTATATATATTAAAATATATATTATTATTTATTTAAATTCAAATTAAGATAACTATTAAACTAATTAAGTTTTGATAAAGTAAATATTAAAAAGAATTATTTTAATTTTTAAGCAAATATATCTAGATAAAATTATACTTTTTATATTTGATAATAACTATATTTATAATATATTTATTAAGAATTTTTTTATAATTTCATGTATAAATCTGAAAAATAATAATAAGTAATTACTTTTTTATAATAATTGAATATCAGATAGTTCTTTCTATACTATAATATTTATAAATATTGATAATATAATAAAATTAAAGAGTATATGATATATTTTTAAGAGTGTGAATTATAGATAAAAGATTTAATAAAGTAATATAAATTATATTTTTAAATAAATGAATTAGAATTAGTATACAATATATATTTTTAGTTATTAGTTTAACTTTATATTATAGAAGAATTATTTATAAGAAATTATTAAAATAGCTAAATATATATTTTTTTTATTTGAAGTTTTATTATAAGCTTAACTTTATTAAGTTATTCTGAAGAAAGATAAAATAATATTCATATATATAAAAGATAAAAAGAAATATTAGATATTTATATATTTTTAAATTAATTTATATTATTAAATTTTATATTTTTTTGATAATTATTTTATAATAAATTATTTATATATAGTAATAATCTATAATTAAAATAAATCTTATCTTTATATAATATATCTAGAAATTATAAAACTATATGTAATTTTCTTTCAAAAAATTATTCTTTAAATTTTATTATATAATATTTTATAAAAAATTAATAAAAAGTCAGGAAAATAAAATTATTATTACAAAAAAATCTGATTATATATATATTAAAATCTCTAAGATTATAAATTATTCTATAATTTATATTTAAAAGTATATAAACTTAAAAAATAGTTAAAAAATAATTAGATTATCTATTAATTTATAACAAATTTACATATAATTATCTCAAGACTTTAATAATTTGAAATAAAAATTTTCATTATCAAACTCTTTTTCAAATTATATAAAATATTAGAATTACAGTGGCCATCAAAAGTAATGTAATGCTTAAATTTTTTACTAATTATAATTAGTAAAAAATTTAAGTATTGCATTACTTTTGATAGCTATTATATTTTATAAATATCTTAATTATTCTATAAATAAATAAATATCAGAATCTTTTATAAATAAATAAAAAAATTATTTAATATTTCTTTTAATCTCTCTTTTTTATAGATATTTTTAATTTTTTAAGCTTGTATACTTGTAATATACAAATTACAGAATAATTTATAATCTTAGAGATCTTAATATATATATAATTAAGTTTTTTTATAATAATAATTTCATCTTTTTAACTTTTTATTAATTTTTTTTATAATATATTATATGATCCATTATAAGAATTTTGATATATTAAATAAATATTAATAAATTATTTTTTCAAAATAAAATTTTTAATTCTGTTTTATTTAAATAAGTTATTAGATATCAGAATTTATTTAAATATAAAAATTTTTATTATATATTTTTTATAAAAAATTTTTTACTAATAATAACTTTTTTTAATTACTATTTCTTAAATTTTATTATATAAAATTTGATTAAAATTAATATAAAAATTATATAGTAAATAATTTAACTACTAAACTTTAAATCTTAATATCTTTATAACTACTAATTCAATTTTAATGAAATTTAGAACATATATTTATTAGATATAGAACAATCTGCTTGTATAGTTTGAAGTTTTAATTTTGTAAATTAATAGTAATAATATTTAAAATATCTTTTTTTTTAAAAAAAATAATTTTATTTTAGTTTTTTTAGTAAAGTAATACTTTATTTATTATTAAATTAAAGTATAATCAAATAATAAAAATAGTATAAAAAGTTAATTTAAATTATTTTTTACTTAATATAAAAAAATTATAAAGATTAATTAAAATTTAAATAATTTTTATTAGAAATAATTATTGATTTTTATATTAATATATTAATCTTTTTGTATCAGCTTATATAAAAAAATAAAAATATATTTATATTGATTTTATTTAATTAACTTTGCAAAATAAGAAAGTTATTTAAGAAAGATAACTTTAAATACTAATAAAATTATAAACTTACTTATAAAATTCTTAATTAAAATAATAAACTTTTATATAATAAAGTAATTAACTTTAAGAATAATATATTTATTTTAAAATTACTTAATATTCTATTAAAAATAGAATTTAATAATATGTAACTTTATATAATAAGTTAATTTCTTTATTTAATTAAAGATCAAAAATTTTTTAAATTAAAAACTAATAAATTTTTTATTTTAAGTATTAATAAGTATCTATAATATATATATCTATATTATCTATTTATAAGTTAATTAGTAATTATATGATGATTAACTTTTTATATTTTTATTATAAAAATTATATAAAAATTTAATTATTTTTATTTTATAAAAATCTCAAATTAAATATTATAAATTAAAATAATTATTTAATAATTTATAAAATTTATAAAAAAAAATTATTTTAGCTTTTGAAATTTAAAAAAATTATTTATAAGAAAATAACTTTTATTAAAATTAATTTTTATAATATATAGTAAATTTATATTCTTAATTTATAATTTATATAAATAAAAATATAAATTAAATTATTTTATCAATACCTTTATTAAATATTTTCAAACTTATTCTAATTACTTATAATAAATTTATTTTTTATATAAATAATATTATTATTATCCAAAGTTTTATTAATGAAAATAAAATCTAATAAAAGTTACAAAATCTTAATACTTATATAAGTAATTTTATTTATAAATTAATAGAATATTTTTATCTTTTATCAAAAAAAATAAGTAGTAAATAATTTGTTTTTTAATATAAGTATTATTTATATATAGAAACTTATATCATTATTTATTTTAATATAAATTAAAATAATTAATAAATATATCAAAATATTATAAAACAAGTAATTAAAAGAGCTATTTCAATTTTTGAATAAATATATTTTAAAAAAGTTATATATTTTATATTTAATAATAATTATAATTATATTACTTTTACTAATAATATTTTAATAATTTTATAATAATTAGATATTTGATAGTTTTTTTATATTTTAATATTTATAAATACTAAAAATATAATTAAAATAAAATATATTTTTTAAAAGTATAAGTTGTGAAAGAAAGATTTAATAAAATAATATAATATATATAAATCTTATATCTTTAATTTAATAAATTCAAAATATTATATAATATTATAATTATTTTAAATTATATATTATATATAGAATAAAATTATATAATTAAATTTTTAACTATTTTTTTTCTTTAAAAATATTTAATTAAGTATTAATATTTAATATAATTAAAATATAATATAAGATTAAATTTATATTAATAATAATAAAAAGAATATTATATTATAATTTCTTATTTTATTTAATTATCTTTTTATCTTATATATTATCTAATTATATTTATTTTTAATTATAATATTTATTATTTTTATATTATATTAAATATTTATTTATATATATATTAGAAAATAGTTATATATTAACTTTTTTAATATATATATAATAAATAATATATTATCTTATAATTTATATTTAAAAAAATATATATATTATAAAAGAATTATATAATATAATATAAAAAGACAAGATTATTATAGTTTTTCTCTTGAATTTTAATAATAAATTATAATTTAAGTAATTATTTCTATTATAACTCATATTTTATATAAATATAAGTATTACTATATATATTATTTTATCTAAATATACTTTTTTTATAGTAATATTAAGTATATTACTTCTAGTTCTTAACTTTATAAATTTATTTAAGCTAATTTTTCAAGAATATAAATATTATATCAGCTTAAAATTATTATTATAAGTAAATAACTTTAACTTAGTAATACTTTTTTTATAAAGAAAAAATTATTATAATTTTAAAATTATAATATAAATTTTATAAATATTTCTCTATTTAAATTATAATAATAATTATATAATATTTAAAAAATATTAATTATTATTAATATTTCTTAAAAAAATAATAATAATTTTATAATATACTTAATAATTTATTTTATAAAAATTATATATAATAAAATGATATTTTAGTATTATTTAACTATTATATTATAGTAGTACTTAAAAGTATTATATTATTCAGATAATAAATTTTATAATTTAATAATATTTCAAATATAATATTGATCAATATATAAATAGACTCATTATAATATCTATATATAAATAAAATATTATATTATATTTATTTTTTATATTATATATTTAAAAAAAATAAATTATATTTTATATCAAATCAAGCAATTCATTTCTTTTGATTATTTTGATAAATAAAATAAAATCAAAATTACAAATAAACTAAATAAATTTATGAAAATTTAATCTTTAATTTTAATTATTACCTAGTATAATTACTCTTTATATTAATTATATCTTAAATATATTTCTTTATATTTTCAGTTAGTTTTATTTAAAATATATTATTAATTTTAATTCGAATTTTTTGTATCATATCTTCAGAATTAATCTTGAGTATGAATATTAATTAATGATATTCTCAAATAATAATTCAGAAATGCTTAATTAGATTAAGATCAGATAATTAGACAGACCAATTAAGCAAATAAATATCATTATCAAAAAAATATTTATATATAGATTTTGCTATATATTTTGGATTATTATTTTATTGAAAAATAATATTATTTTTATTAATTTCATATTACTAAATTATTCCTAAAAGATTATTATTTAAGATTTTATAATATAAATTCTTATCTATATAATAATAAATATATATAATATTATCAATATTAAAAAATTCAAAGCAATTTCAAATTTGACTATAAATTTTATATAATATTCTTTCAAAGATTTATCATTATATTTTCAGTAATATTCATATCTATCTGAATTAAAAATTATAAATTTTAATTTATCTAATCAAATAACTTTGCTCTAATTATTAATAGTCTAATAATGATATTTTTTTGAGATATGATTTTTTTCACTCAATTCATAAAGAAAGATTATTATAATATAATATTCACTTTATTATACTTGTACTGATATCAATTTTATTATCAGTTTTTAATTTTTTTGAATAGATATTGCAAGAGAAAAATTATAATTCAAAATTAGATGTATAATATTTTGTTTATCATATCTAGTAAAAATTCTAGAATAATCTGATTTTAATAAATTTTTAAAGGTATTATAAGTATCTTTTTTTTACTTTATTCTTATAATAGAAAATTGGGAAATATTTTCACAATTTGTAATATATTAGGAAAAATATCCTTCTTTAAGAAGAGTATAAATTTGAAATTTTTTTTGATAGAAATATGTATTATAATAATTTTAATTATATGAAATAAAATAGTAAATTTATAAGTATATTTTATTTATAGAAGATATATTTTGTTTTGTTATGTATTTTTTATCTATTTATATATTTGTTTTAAGAGAAAAATAATTAAAAGAAATATATTATCAGTTTGACATAATAAAGTCCAAGTTAAATAAAGTGATATTATATTTATTCTTTAAATTATATTATTATTTATTTATGCTTTTAACTATATATAGACTAAGTTTTATTTGCCTATAATATCTATATTGCTAAAAATTTCACAATTTATTTTTTCATCCTAGTAATATATTACTTTTGAATATCACTATATATAATAAAATAAATTAAAAAATTTATAATTATATTATAATTATTATTAATTAAATACTATTTTAATAAACTTATAATTAGTAATACTTATTCTAATAAGAATTATTATAAAAGCAAAAAAATATTAATTATTATACTTATATAATAAATTCTAGTTAATATATATTAGATTCTTTTAATATAGTGAATTTATAAGTTAATTAATATTTTAATATTTATATTTGAAGATAATCAAGTTAATTTATTAATATATCTAAAAATTTATATGATGAGAATAAAGCTAATAAGTTGATATTATATATATTATAATAATTAATTAATAATAGATATATATATATATTGAATTTGATAATTAATATCTAACTTTTCTGTAAAAAATTTAGCATATAGTATTTTTCTCAGATTTTTATTAAATATTTTTTATTTAATATTTAAAGTAAAAAATTTTATATAATAAATATTTTGAGTTATTAATTAATATAAAATATCATTAATAATATTTAAAATACTTATTTATAACTTATTTTAATCATATAACTTATATGAATAAAATATATATAATTAATTTCATAAGTAACTGATCTCTATTTTCTCATTATATAATATAATAAAGTAAAAAAAATCTTTTTTTATTTAAAAATATATGATTAATCCTAATTACTAATACAGAATATAATTACTATAAGATTTAATTAATATTATTACATAATTTATCATACTATTAACTAATTTTATTACTAAATTATTAAGTAAATAATTTTATTTTCTGATTAATTTACTCTTTAAATTCTTAAGAGTTCTAATTTTTTTTAATATTTATTTTCATAATCTTCAGATATTTTTAATTGAATTTTGATTAAATAATATCAATAGTCAGAAAAGAACTTGTATATCATTTTTCTTTTTTCATTTATTTACAAGTTTTGAATAGTATTTAGGATTATTATTCTTCTGTAAAATCTATATAATTCTTATCAAAAAGTATTTCAATAGAAGACAGAAGACTCTTCTTATAAAATGTAACTATAAAATTAGCATTTAGATTCCTTTAAGAATAAACTAACTTTTCAAAGTCTAAAGTTAAAAAACATCTTTATATATAGACTTTTAATAGATACTTTATAAAATAAAATACTTTTCTTTTACTAGAAAACATTTACATCTTTTTTTCTTATTAATTTAGTTGAAAGGTACTTTCATCTGAAAAAATTACTTAATTTTAATTAAAATTTTTATAATTTTTCACTTATTGTAGTTAGAATTTTTTATATTTATTGGTAAATAAGAGTTTGAAAAGTTAATTCATATATTTGACTCCAGCTTCATGTAAATATTACCAAATTATAAGTATACTTATATTAATATTATTTTTTATTATATTTCAAGAATAGTTATGATATTTTTTTGCAAGCTCTTTAATTTTTTTATCTTATTTTAGAATTGTAATTTATTTTCACTCCAATTTTGATACATTATTTAGATCCTTTATTTTATTTCACTTTTTGAGCACATTACTTACTATATTTTTAGTATAATCAATATACTTTACTATCACTTGGAGTTCAAGTTTTGAATCTTCAGAATAAGTATATAAAAAAATAATTTTATAATGCTTATATAAAGAAAGAGATATTTTTTAACATAGAGTTTATTGATAATCTATAATATATGTAGATTATATATCAATCTATAAAAGATATCATAATTAGTATTTGTAATATTCTTTATATTCAGAAAATTTTATAACATTACACATGATTTTTAGAAAGTTATAAGATCAGTTACTTATGAAATTAATTGTATACTTAATCAATTCTATTTATATAAATATTGTTCAAAAGTTATTTGCATAAACTAATACTTATTATATCAGTATTGGATAATAATCTAAGTTATAATATTTTTTATATATGATCTTGGTCATATAATCATATAATTTTTTGGTTATAAGTCATATTAATATTTATTATAATCAAATATTCTATGATAGGTTATAGAGATCAGATAGATCATTAAAAGATGTGTATAGAGAAACTCATGTTAATTGTTTATCTACTGTTATTCATTTATCTACTATTACTCATTTGACTCCTACTAGTTCATCTACCAAGACTGCACTTTTCTGTATGGTTCACTTTGAATCTTCAAGTTCTTACTTCTAGGAAAGAACTGTTAAAGAATGAGGAAGTTAATTAATAAGAACAATTCCAATTTAATAATTTTGTATTAAGGCAGCTTAAACTATGGATTATTAATATTTTTATGTCAGATTAAATTTAAACTCAATCATGGGCTTGATTTAGAAACCATTCCGTTCTATCGGGATTTATATGCAAATTGGCATAATTCAGATATTATAGATTTGCTCCATCTAGGTAAAGTGCTCAAATATCCGTAACCTATTTTATAAGCTATTTTCCGTTTCTATTACAAATATTGTTAACTTAGCATTTCTAACATATGATTACATTTTATATATTTCATTAAACTTTCTTATGTAATTTGTTAAACAAAAAAGAAGAAAATTTATTCTCAGCGAATCTACTGGTTTGCAGGATGATTCATCTCATGTTGAAACACAAATATCAATTTGAAAGTTTTTGGAGTTTCGAAATGAGATATTAAATGTTGTATTTAATATATAAAGTTATCCTCTTAAACCTGAGTTTAGTTCAATTTTTCATTAATGTTAAATCAGTTATGATTCTGCAATATGATTAAATTAAGATTTACAATAAAATTTTCTCAAAAATTTTATATTAATTAATGAACCTTGAGGTTTGAATTCTCCAGGGGTGCACTTATATGCCAAATACGGTAATAAAAATAATTTAAATTTCACTCAAAAATTAGTAGATGGTTAGAGCTAAGTTTTTAATTAGTAGCTGCTCGGTTGAAGGCCATATTCTAGCGAAACAAAATAAAAAATTGCATTCCTCCTCATGTCTTCTTATAAATCGATAGTTCATCGAAAACAATAATCACTCATACAATGATTTGAAAATGTCTATTGTGTAGACTTTTTAAATTTACAAGCAAACTTTTTTTAGAAAACGTGTAACGGTACGGAATAATGAACTATTTAATTATAAGAAATCACAAATATTTTTAGAAATAAGTTATTAATTTCCCAAAAGTTTATACAGAATTTTATTCACAATATTTAATTATTAATAATGAATTAACTCGCGTTGTTCCAGCAACGCGTCCCTTCAGGAAATATCATTAAGAAATTACTTAGGCATAATCTTTATGACAAGATTATTTTAGTATTCTGAGTTTCGTAAATCTTGCTCCATATTCAGCTAAAACTTATAAAAGATTTAATAATCATTAAATAGTAATTTTATCTTCATTATAGATCGAACCTTATATTTATATGCAAATTTGCGAGAATTTAAATACTACAAAACGGTTAGAGTCCCAGGGGTTAGAACCCAACGCCAGCAAGTGCTGGTTCTTGTGAAGGCTGATAAGATTGAGATAACGAAGGCGGATGTTTCGAGGGGTGCATCTATGTACCTCCCGCCCAATTAGGAAATATGTAACCTTCATGTAATCCATCCAATAGGGATGAGCAAAAATTTGTCGATCACCAATAAGAATGCACAAATTTTTAATCAGCCCGAAGATTTCGAGAAAACCAGTGTCTAAATCTGTCTTGGAATTCTAATTAAAAATGTTCGGAAGACAATTTTACTTACAGCCTTGTTTCCTAAGCCTCCTTTACCCTTACCCTGACCTTATAAATTATTAACCGGGACAATACTTTGCTTTAATTAATAGATTCCCAAATGGGGTATTGATAATCACATATTTACTGGGCACATAGATGTATCCATGTTTTGAGCACCATTAAAACTTTCGTAGTGGCATTTTGAGCATTACTTTGCACAGATTTTTGTCCTGTATTTATGCTGTTTCGCAAATGAAGTAGAGCCAGTTTCCACGAGGAGTTGTAACGTCACGTATTAAATAATTCGACTAAGTTTTGTGTCATATCTAGTCCTCAGTTTTGGTGGTTTGACAAGCTAAACCGTAAAATAATAATAAATTAAGTTAAATAATCATTTTATCAGTTTATTTTCTTTTTCATAATTTTTATCAGAGTTTATAATTATTCATTTTTATTAAATTTCTTCATATGTAATTCAGGTAACAAAATTCATACAGTACAAAGCTTATAAATATACTGTGTACAATTTAGCCAATCGTAAAGTTCAATATAATTCTTAAATCAAATTCCATGGATGTTATTTTAAAAATCGTACCCTTTAAAAATAGCATACATGCTTTCAAAATAACGCCCATGAGAGTTTCGAAATAAACTTAATCGTATCATATTGAAAAATGTAAATATATACGTATTAATAAATACCTAGAATGTAATATAAAATTACTGCTATTTTTCAGTTCTATTTCATTATGCTCTGTAAAAGGATTGGTTAAATCAATAATATCATGATAGGACTCGTCTCAATGATATCCTTGAAAGTTAAACATTTCTTGATAATACCCTTGAGGGTTAGACATGTTTTGATTATATTCTTTGGACTGAGTACTAGAAATTCGAATCAAATATAACTGTTTCACTTCTAATGAAATTTTTTTGTAGGCTTTTTTATGTTGTTCAGACAGCATTTCCCAATGTTAACTAGCAAAGCGAAATATTTCAGAGGTGTCTCCAATCTTAAACTTTCGAGCATTTAATTCTGCCGCAATACATGCAAGGAGCTTTAGGGTGTACGATGTAAATAAAATCACATAGTCCACGTTACATAATGTAGATCACAATTGAGGACTTTATAATGTGAAATCAATCACCGGGAATTTGATTTTTTTTATAATAACTAAAAGAAGTTAACATTTTTGATAGCTTACAAATGATTTGAAAATGGATGGCGTTGGCGTTTCCGATTCTATCATTTTCTGCTTCCTTTTCTAATTTTTTTTCATTTTATCTTGCAATATTGTATGAATATCTTCTCTTGTAATATCAAAAGAGTTAGCACTAGGTGTTGACAAAATCATCCGAGCTTCTTGAAGTTCAAAATCCATAACGATTAAAAAATTCTTTCTAGTTGTTGCTGGTGAACAACAATAGTCCAAATTCGATATTTGATGAAATTATAAATAAGAGGATATAACCAAAAAGGTTGGATAGAAGGTGAGGTTGCAAAATTGTAAAATTCATTGTAAAAAACTTCATCTTTTAAAGCCTCAGATAATCTAAATTTTCTCCTTTGATATCTTCTTCTAGGCTTTTCATATTCAGAATTCAACCGACATTATGAATCTATAATTTCGCCGGTAGAGTTTCTTTTTGTATATATCATTGTATTCATAAGAGAAAGTGCTCGAGGAACCTCTTTTTCAGGCAAGTTTTCAACTTTAGCAACTAACATCTGTCGTTTTTTGAGGGGGGGGGGGATTGAAGGAGGTTTCTTATAAATTTTCTTGCTGTATGGGCCTTTACAAGATGTAAATTTTGTTTTGTTCGTGGAGGCATCTTGAAACTTTAAAAGTTATAAGCTTATTCAAAATTGGTTTTTTTACAAAAAATTGTTGTTTTGAATATAATAGAACGCGTATTTTTAATAATAACGCGACTTTTTTATTGTATTAATATTATTGTTGTTAATTTTCTATTTTAAAATCAAAATTTTTTTATTTACTACAAATTTATATACTATTTTATTCTCACAAATATAGAAAGTCTCGTTATTAGTATATAGATAAACAATTTGTCTATCATATTATAATGTTAAAAATAGTTCCTAATACTTATTTATAACAGACCTTTTTTTTCGATACAAAATTGTACTACCAAAAATCCTTATTAATGATCTACATTATGTATGTAAGTGGACTATGTGATTCTATTTACATCGCACACCCTAAAGGAACCTGTTTGGCTCTTTAGCCGCTATCTCTTTTGTTTTTAAAATAATCTTTAGCTGAAAGAAACGGGATTTAGATGGTACAAAAGAGATATTTGGTAGAATATAATCCATTTTATATTTTAAAATTTAATAATGCGAATGAGTTAAAATTGAAAATTATTTTTATTCAAAAATGTCAACAAATGTCTTTGAAGTATTAAGAACTATAGAATTGTTTATTAAGTTCACAACAAGATGATTAAATAGACTTTTTCTGTTGCAAAAAGTTCTAATAAAAGTAAATATCGATAGTATTTATTTATAAACTATTAATTTTTTGCCCAATATATGCTTCAGAATATAAATGTAAAGTATTGATTTACCTGATAATATTCCGTTTATATGGATAAAATTTACTTAATCTAATTGGAATTTTTTCGAATAGTATTCTACAAACATACAGTCGCACCTCTTTACGCAGTCGGGTCAGAAAATCCGGTTCTTGTAGAGTTTGTTATTATATAGAGGTAATTTTTAATATACATATTAATTATTGGTTCTCAAATCCTGTTCTTATACAGCATGTTCTTATAGAGAGGTGTGATTGTATTTGAAAAGTACCTGATAGAATTCCGTTTCTGTTAATAAAATCTACTAATTTGAGAATTTTCGGAAGTATCATTCCGAAAAATGATCAATTTTGGAACAGAATCAAATAATGAAAATCGGAGTGTTTTCGGAGTATAAACGGTCCAAAACCGGATCACATTAATTGAAATTCTTTATAGTGTAACATACAATATACAATATAAATCTTTTCTATTTAAACGGAACCTTAATAACTCAAACAATATCTTTGAATTTTTAAAAAGCTTTTATAAATTCTAAAGAATTCAACTTTATTGATTAATCCTCATGTGTAAAGCATTCGTTCCTTTATCAAAAGTTCCCATAGAAGAATTTCTAAAACCTAGGACTCGTAAAGGAAAAGAGCCGACTAAGTCACCTAATGCATTTATTATTTATCGAATACGTCGTGGCCAGGAAATTCTGGAAAATCGAAAACTACCCCAGCCGGACATTTCTAAAATGTTGGGTCAAGAATGGGAAGAAATGGATTCAAGTAAGAAAAATGAATATTTTGAATATGCCAAACGAGTTAAAGAGAAATTTGACAAACGAGTTAAAGAAGCTAAGTTGGCTCAAAACAACATAGTTGTTAATGGCAATATCAGTAGCAATCAATGTCAAATGACAGTTGAAAATGACTCCTTGATTAATGCTCTTGTATACGAGTCAAGCATCAATGAGAAACAACTCGTCGTTCAACAAAACGAAATCCCTCAAGAGGTTAATGAAAGTGGCTCTTTGAATTTTTATCAAAAATACCTAGCTCCTGAAGAAATTCACCCTCTTGTATACCGAGACAAGTATCGATGAGAATCAACTCGCCGCCCAACAAAACGAAAACCCTCAAGAGGTTATTGAAAGTGGCTCTTTGAACAATTATCAACGATATGTATTTTTTGAAGAAATTCGTCCTCTTGTATCCAATGAGAATCAAGTCGTCACCCAACGAAATGAATCCCTGAAGAGATTAATTCCATAGTATATGGGACCGGTTATTTTTTACAGATTTCGACTTGATGAATGTGCCTAAGCAACTCGACGCTCAGCAAAACGAAATCCTCGGAGAGAATGTTCCACTCGTATACGAATCGACACTGAAAATGATGAAATCATCAAAATTGTCAACAAAATAGACGTCAACGAATCTAAAAACGAACTCGTCGCTAAGCACAATAAATTTAGACTATTATAAGTTAAACATTCGATGCAAGACGATCTTAAATATTACTTGTGTCCTTAATTGTTATCAAGATTGATGTCGCTTTGTGAAAATTCTTACTTTGCGTTCCAAAGAATGTGATTATCAATAGAAATTCCTAAACATTCGTATCGCGCGTTATTCACTTGATCCATAGACATTATTTCAAAAATTTCTATCAAATCCACATTTTGCATTGCACGTAATAGTTTTACTTTATTCTTTAATAATAATTACAATTAGTTATGTTTTGTGTTGATAATTAACTTTATTGTTCTTTGTTGCGAAACATAGCCATGTTCCTTTTACCAAAATTCTTATAAAATTCATACTTTGTACGATTAGGACCCGCGAATTCTTGTAATAGTCGAGATCTGTAAATTAGATAGTTAGTTAGCAGCCAAATTGTATATAAAAGTCAGTTCTCGCGAGCCAGAGAGACAAGTCACAGTGTAGTTTGAAGAAAAATAAATAAAATTATTTTTAACTCTTACCTAACTAACTACTTTAGCTTTTATTTTTTCAAAATTGATGGTTTTAATTCTTTTTTGTGCTTAACAAATCGAAGGCTTTACTCATACAAAGTTGATGAATAATGTTTGATTCTATATTTTTTTGGAGATCGTTATTTATTTCATTTCGTTATTTCAGCATAACAACTATTTTGCGATTTGAAATAATTGTTATTTGGAGATTAGCACAATTATTTTGTTAATTGAATTGAATTCATATTTGTAAGTAAAAATACTAACAGCAAGTATATTAATCGATTAATAGAATTAGTAAATAATCAAAATATTGAGCTAGTGTGGTATTTATTTATTCTATTATTAACTTGAGCACCTAATGCTTGATTAGTAGTCCATCACGTTGATACTAAACCTTTAAGATAAGCAGATACTACAGCTATTTTTCTATTATCAACTGCAAATTGAATTAAATATGTTAATTCATACTTTACCTTTGCCCCTTTAAGCAAATTGCTCTTTTATTGCGCAATCTCCATGAAGATTGGCATTAAGCGATTCTTAGAAACCCACTTTCGTAAATCATTCAGTCTAACTCTCAAACCTTGTCATGCCTACAATTACTAATAGAGTACAAAATGACAGTTTATTATTTTTTGATATATAGATGTACCATTTCTAACAAAGCAATATTGGCACAACTTTTATCATATAAATAAATAACCTTCCCTTAAAAAAGGCTGTTGCGAAAAAATACATAACTACAATTATGCTACATGATTCTTCATGAAGTTTATATATTCGACTTTTTCTGTGATTATGCCATAATATTAGCCGAATTATGCATATCATCTGGCTCAATTTCCAATTTGCAACAATTGGATGAAAAGAAAAAGAATGAAACCCTGCTAAAGAAGAATCAGCCATGAAGGTCTCTTTGTCTAACATCTTTATCATACGTAACGTACATTTTAGAAGCAATTATCTTCATTATTTATTCCTTCTTATGAGGGTTCTGTATTGAGTTACATTTTTAATCTAAAGAATTTTCAAATGAAACCTTTCTTTCTTAAGCGTGAAGTTTAAAAATAATCATTAAGTTCCGGAATTTTATCTTTATGTCTTTTAATATTTGAAAAATTTTAAGAAGCAGATATTTCTTGATTAATGTTTTTATTTAAATTCATTGTAAGCATTTTGGTATCCAGGGTTGACGTCCAAACAAATTTCTTGGAAACAGTCCAAATATGTCAAAAATCCAAGAATAATATGTCAAAAGTATATAAAATATCAAACAATATTATTATTAAGTTCACTTATCATTTGGACTATCGTCATTTTTTGACACTTGGATTCAACCTAACCATCGATTTTTCAGATTATTTGCCAACCAGTTTCATGGATATATGGATTGCTACATTTTAATTTTCTACGTTTTTTTATTTACTTTATGCGAACATTGTGATAATAACATGTGTAGTAATGATCGTGTGTTTTGTCTCACTTCGTGAGGCGAGATTCTATGTAGCTGAAATGATAAAAGTTTTCAATTTATTAGGTTAAGGAAATTGTGATTGTACCTTTAATTTTTATTGTTATATCCGCATTTTACTAAAATCGATGTGCATGTTACACCAGGAAAAGAATTACTACCACCACAACCACTTAAAATTAGATTTTCTGCGCAGTTCGGTGTTGTATAAAGGTTGTAACAATCAGACGGACCGGCCATAATCTCAATTATCTTTACGGGCTCTCCAAAATTATGACATCCATCTTCAAAATCAGCCCGATGTGTATAGCCGCCACTTTGGAAAGTTACGTCTAAGAAATGAAAATGACATTAATAAGAAAGAATTTATTAATTGGATGTACATGATCTTTACCTATACACGCATGAACATAAATTGCGAAAGTTAAGCCGGCACTCAGAAAGATAAGAATAGAGTGGTAATTCATTTTGCTTTCAACTAGCTTTTAATGATAGGGATTTTGGCTTTGTTTGATATTGTGAATTGCTTATGAGGAGTCTCTTTTATATTAGTCTTAGTGTTAGTACCTCCATTAAAGGTGGTCAAAACCCTTATCGTTATTAGCTCTCGTTATTGAAATAGATATGTATATGATAACTCTTGGTTAGGACATTACCATATAATTGTAATTTGGGAAATTCTCATACAATTCATACAATTACGATTTGAGAAATTGAATTATCACACAATTTATACTGTAATTAGGAAATTGAATTATCATACAATTCGCACAACTGTTACGTGTTTAGGAAACTAAATTATCATACAACTCTTATATCTTGATTTAGGAAATTAAATTACATGCATATGTACCGTATAACTCGTACAACCATGTACATGTACATGTAACTGTCCATTAGGAACTTATATTTATTATACAACTCTACACTTAACATACTTAACGTCTTTATTTCTTCCCGTATTTATCAGGATCGGGTACTGAAAATCTCTAGCAATTAATCTCAATTTGTCAGATGCCGGGACAAGGGGTATCGAGGGGAGGGAGTTTGACATATTGTTTCTTGTTCCGCTGCATATTATATATAAATATAAAAATATCAGTATATCATACAATATTATCCTCACTGGTAAAATTCAATCATTGTAGATATATCTTTAATGCAATTCCTAATTACATTAACTTACGTTAGTGTATGCATCTAGAGAAGTACATCTATAGGAAGAATAACTATGGTCGTACTTTTATTAAGGAATACTTTGGAACTGGCATTATCAGTGTATCGAGAGTTCCTAAAGAGTTAGTTGGCTATAACACAATATATCACGTGTACAATATGTATACCCACCCACATATAATAGTATTCTTTAGATCATTTTTTCAAATATATCTTTTAGAAATTATATAAAAACTTTTAATTCTCACCGTTCTTAATAAACATTCACATACAGTATTTTTATTAAGAAAAGTAATTATCTCAAGCTATGCAGCCTTACTTCAATGACTCAAACTGTAATCACTAAAATCGGTATGGAATGAAACATCTGAGAAATCTATTCAGCTCATCTGAGTCTCGATACTTTTGCAGATCATGTGATTTATCGACTTGATCCAATATCACTCTTAAATATTTTACCAATCAGATCGCTAGAACCTAATACAAAGGCAACCTCATTAAACCGGACCCCGTTAAACCGAATACCTTGCTAAACCGAACTTTTTTTAATTGACACAATCAATTCTATCTAAAATACTTCATTAAACTAAAGATATATATTAAATACATGTTAAACCGATAACCAAAGATTTTTCTATAATGGCTATATTTATTTTCCCTTGATAATCCGAAGAAAATGATGTAATAAAATTTGAACTAATCAATTTCATCTCCGCTCAAATTTTTTTATGCTTTTTGATAATTATTGATGTAAAGTATGAACGAGAAGAAGAATGATAATGAAAATTCAGAAACTACTATGTCTCATGAGAAAGAAGATAATGTTGCATTATATAGTACTCACAAGTGCCAAAAAACATCAGTCTCCAGTCAAGAAACAGTTATTTTTAGAAGAAAACATAGGTCATTTTGCTTAAGCAAAATATTGAAATAAGTAAAGAAAAAGCTACAAATCTGAATATAAAAAATGTCAAGCTAGCTCTCAAGTACAACATTGGTGAATCAACTATTTCTGATATTCTAAAAAAAAGAACATTACTTATCTCTTCAGCCAAACAGTTATATAAAAATTTGTACTGAGAAAGAATAGCAAAATATCTAAATATTGAGCAAGCATTAACACTTTAGATTGATCAGGCAACTAGCGTAAATTATATCTTGTTTAGATATATAATTATTGAAAAAGCTAAGACTTTTGCAAAAGCTTTTGATATCCTGAATTTCAAGAGTTCTAATAGCTGGTTTGAAAAATTTAAAAAGTGTTACAATGTTCATGAGTAATTCATTATAGTGAGACAAATTTGGCATCTTTAGAAGATCTTTCACAATATCATAATGATCTTTAAGATCTTATTTCTGCCTGGAATCTTGATAATATATATAATTATGATGAAATAGATCTTTATTGAAAATTGAAATCTTCAAAAACTCTTTTTTGTCATCCAATCTCAGACATAAAAAAACTAAAAGATCGTGTTATAGTTTTACTTATATGTAATGTAACGGATATATCAAAGCTTATATCTCTTTTTATTCATAAATACAAAAATCCTTGGTATTTTCAGAATATTAACAAAAATAACTTGTTAATATATTATTACTGAAATTCAAGCACTTGAATATAATTAACAATCTTTTTATATTGGCTTATGAAACTTAATCAAGATATATGAAAATTATGACAAAACATTCTTCTTTTACTTGATAATGCTACAATACATTTACTTGATGAAGAGATTTCATTTTCTAATATCATACTGCATTATCTACCATCAAATATAATAGCATATTTGCAATTATATAATACAGGAATAATTCATTCTTTCAAGATAAGTAATTTTTTTAATTAGTTTTTTTTATGCATAATTTTAATCTTTTTTTAGTCAAAATATTGACAGCTTTTATATAAGAATAGAGTGGATGAATATGATGAATATATTAGTATAGGCATATCTGTATCTGATCTTATAATTTTTGATGTAATATACTTTACAACAGAAGCATGAAATCTTGTAAAGTCCACTATGATTATATCATGCTAGACTAAAACTGGCATACTTTCATCAAATAATATCAGTATTCATAATTTTCCTAATGATAATAATAAAGAAATTATTCAATAATTGATTAATCATTTTCTGATTGAAGATTTTTTGATGGTTAGTGAATACATAACTATTAACAATTTATTATAAACTGAAGATATATTAAATGATGAGAAAATTATTGCATTAGTTCAAGATCTTAAAATTATTGAAGATGTTTCAGAAATACCAGAACAAGAGATAATATCTACTGAAGCAATAATATCAATTAATAAACTTTTGTTATATCTAATACAAAAAGAAAAGGGTTTTAATATTAGTAAAAGTTTTTTGAATGAATTGAAAACTATAAAAAAAAGATATATAGAGTAAGTATTGAATCAAAAATTCAAACATGAATTGATAATTTTTTTACAGTGAAATAAAATTTTATATTTATCTTTACCTCATTAATTTGGCTATTATCATCATTTTATTATTATCTTTGGTTAAAAAGATTTCTTGCTAATCCAAAGATCTCATTTAAAGATAGCTCCTCAACTAGTTACAGCTTGCAGCAGCTAATCAGAGAGTTACAATAGAGTTATGACAGCCAATCAGAGAATTGTGATAGAGTTGCAGTTAGTTGCAGCTCCCATCACTAATCTCATTAAACCAAAGAAAAATTACTATACAGATATCTTCAGTTTAACAAGATTACCTTTATAAAATATTTCTTGTAATATTTGACTATAAATATCTCTTACCAGTATTATTTTATTTATACGATATATATCTTGAACTTAATCAAATTAAAATTTTATAAGATCTGATATTATTAGATAAGTCAGATTGGATAAAAAGAGAGAGCTACCTAATTCACAAAAGTTTTGAAACTCAGCTCGATTTTTTCTTTACTTGATATTTCTGATTCTTGATGTCATTCTCTACTGTCAAAAAATAGGTACAGTTAAAGCCTAATTTCTTCATATAATTTATTTAATAAATTTTTTATCAATCATAATCAGCCTGTCAAAACAAATCTGACACAAGATTTAATAATCACAAATATTATGAGAAAACTATATCTTGAGATACTAATTAAAAAAATATTGGAAATATAATTTTACATATTGTATTTATTTACTTTGTTCTTAAATTCTAATGCAAATCCTAAGCTTATAAATCATTGACTGACATAATATAAATGAAGTGATCAAAAAAATCATATAAAAAGAAAATTGATCATAGATGAGTCAGATAAGAGAAATAAAAAAAACACAGATAGAGAATGAATCATAATTATATCAGTTTCTTATTAACAAGATCTATAAATATTATATACTTATATAAGTCTTAGCTTATTTATATAGTTGCTATAGTTGCACTACTTGAGGACAGATAATATTCTATAAAACTTCTGGAGTAGATGATGTTCTCAATATAATATATGCAATATATAATTGTCCTATGCAAAAGCAAGTGATATCCTGTAGGTAACATTCTCAATATTATGTGTATCAAGTTCTGGTAACCAAAATATATCTCAGATAATGAGTTTCTTTTTAGAAGAAAAATTCAGAAGCTAACAAATTCTGTGATCTTATTGAGAAGATGAAAATACCATATATATAATAGACTATAAATATATTTCAAGTATGAATCCTTCTAATAATATCGTATGATTATTAAACTATTCAATACAAATATCATTATACAGTTGAGCATGTTGAGAGTAATAAATACTGCTGTTATTCATCAGGATGAACTAATCATACTTCAAGCATTAATGATAATATGAAAATAATAAAATCTGACAAGTAATATTATCAAATATTGTTAAAGTTCAATACTTTGAAAGGAATATACATATTTCATGTTTTATAAAAATATCAAATATATAATTATCTTGAGCAAGAAAATTCAAAATCCTTCAAAACTGGTATTGAAAATTTCTCTTAATCATCTTTTGATAATTCTTATATGAATAATGCATTAGTTATTTAAAATAACTTAAGAAAAAGAAGTTAGTTAAGATGATGAAGTAAATAACTATATGATAATTATATTTTAAATCAATATGATAATTTTATTGGCACTTTTTGATCATGCAGATGGTGTTTTTAATTGAATCATACCGGACTTAATAATTTTATAAGTTCAGTTCAGTAACTTTTGATTACTGAGATCTAATAATATGACAATATTGTATGTAAGTAATAATAGATACCTTAGAAAATATATTGAATGCTCAGAAATATTTGTTTGATCTATTTTAATTGATCTCTGTTCATGTTCATTCTTTCTTCTAATTTCTTTAAAATTATAAATTAAAATATAAAAAATTTAAAATTTTAATAGATTCTTATAATAATGCATGTCTTTTTTCATCTAAAATATTTTTATTATCATTAAAGCTTCTTTTAATATCAAATCCAGAAATAGGAAGTCAAATATAAATTAAAACTATTTGTGCCAAATTTGGTGAAGCTCTTTTTTTTTCTTACTAGTATTCATCTAAATCTAAATTATTATTTTGTTCTTTATTTAATTCATAATAAATACTCTATTTATTATAATATTATTTGATGGAGTTTTAAAATAAGGAATAATTTCATAAGAAAAAATATTATATCTTCTAGTAGAAATATGAATATAAAAAGGATCAAAATATTGAATTGCTTCAAATAATTTAAATATAAAATAAAAATCAATATA
>CAJVPS010000527.1:0-23235 GCA_910591765.1 Ambispora leptoticha
AAATTAATTAATAATCTTTAATAATTCTTTCTTGTTCAAGTGATGTAACTTGATTAGTATAAACTCAAATCTATTATCAAATACTTCTTCTTCAGAGTTGTAAATGAAAAAAACTTTATGAGTAACATTATATGATTTATCATGTATGCATTTTCCAAGAGTATCTTTAATATTCTTTTTGATTTCTGACATATCTCTTGAATATTTCTGAGATTGAATTAAGAGTATATATCCAAGTTTATAATATTATAATTAAAGATAGCTTCTCAACTAGTTGCAGCTTGTGACAGCCAATCAGAGAATTGCGATAAAGTTATGGTAATCAATCAGAGAATTGTGATAGAGTTGCAGCTAGTTGCAGCTCCCATCACTAATTATAATATCATTTGGCTATTGTTATCCAAAGGATTATTATATATTGATAGTACATGGCAAAAAAAGTTTCAGTCACAATCTGAACTCTTAATAAAATTAATATTCATATCTTGCGATTTGATTGGTTTATCCCTTAAAAAAGCCATGTGACTGACAAATTTTGTATTTTTCAAGTTTGCTACCGATCCAAATTTTTTAACAAAATTTGAGTCAGTTCGAGTTGGTACAAGTTAGTTAATTAAGAGTCAAGCCGAGTTCGGGTTATATAAATCTAACCCAAGTATTTATATATTTTAATTTTATACTCAGATCGAATACGAATATGTCCAAACCCGACCTGATTTGACCTTTCAGAGCACTATAAAAGATGAAGTTAACTAAACTCACTAACCCATTATTAATTATACTTCACATGATTTAATGTTTTGATTTATGATGTAATCCATATCGGTATACATGTTCATCTATGATGATCAATCTCAGTCACATGAAATTTTTAAGTGGTAAACCAATCAAATCGCAAGGATACTGTAATGGAAAATTCAAAGCAGAAAAATAGCTTGTATCTCGAAATTTTGTCTATGAAACTTCTTTCTGTGCTCTAATAAAAAAGGTTCTTTGCAAAATTTTTACTGTATATCTTCTCACGTTTAATATAATCTGAACTCTGGCCTTAACATTAAGCTATTAATATTCATATCTTGCGATTTGATTAGTTTACCCCTTAAAAAAGTCATGTGACCGACAAATTTTGTATTTTTCAAGTTTGCTACCATCCAAATTTTTTAACAAAATTCGAGTCAGTTCGAGTTGGTACAAGTTGGTTAATTAAGGGCCGAGCCGAGTTCGGGTTATATAAATCTAACCCGAGTATTTATATATTTTAATTTTTATACTCGGGTCGAATACGAATATGTCCAAAACCCGACCCGATTCGACCCTTCGGAGCATAATTGCTTTTTGCGAATTGAATTTAAAAGTTATGATATCATTAAATTTTGCCATAAAAGATGAAGTTAACTAAACTCACTAACCCATTATTAATTATACTTCACATGATCTAATGTTTTGATTCATGATGTAATGGATATGCGAATATAACTATATAAATTAAGCTAACAGTGTGTCATGCGCAAAAATTTGCACAGCCTCCACAAACCACATGTCCACAGTATAATACGCACATCCCGTTCTCCATTCCATGATTTCATCTAGAGCAAATCACAATCGTATCTTTATCCAAATTTGTTGTGAATCCTTCACGTGGTGATGGTGAATATTCGCGTTCTTCTTTAGTTTGGCTCTTCCTCATCTGAAATGTATATTATTTCAGTTTGTCCCTCATTTTCCTCATTCTCTTCATTGTCATCCACGAAATAATATAGATACGTTGTATCATATTCTGGGTGCCATTTTGAGAAGATGAGTTATTGGAATTTTCGGGTTGAACTTGCTCTTCATTGTCACTCAATTCAATTACTTCAATAGAGGGTGCTGATTCTCTATTATTCATCGATGTTTCCACATCATCCACAATATCAATGTAGATGGGTTGTACAAAATTTTGGGTATAATTTTCAGGTTGAATTTGTTCATTATTTTTTCTCCTTTTCATTGTCACTCGACTCAATTACCTTCTCAACCGTAGATGCTGGTTCATTACTATTCATCGACGTTTCTCCCGCTTCTTCAATGCTGAAGCTAATTACGTCTCTCCGACACGAATTTTTAGAACTTGTCGTTCGTGAAATTCTATCTCCTCTACGACTTAAACGATTTCGTGCCACTCCTGTGTTGTCTTGTATGCTTTGTGGCAAAATTCGCTTACCACTTCTGCTACCCTGAATTCTATAAGGTTGTGCCATTTTCACTTGTGTGAAAGCTGGTATATCGTATATGACCGAAAGAAACCTATTTTGGTGATCGTCCGGCAGTTCAACGGAAAAATATATTTAAAAAATGAACACTATATACAATGATGGGGGAGAAAGCACGGCGGAGAGAAAGAGTAATAAGGTCTGTGCAAAGCAGAACCGATTATTAAGTAGTTATTCACTACAAACTACCATTACAAGCATATAGGTGACGAATGAGGGCTGGATAATTCTGTGGTCTCAAAAAAACCAGGTCGTTGATCTACCTGTGGTTTTTATTTTTTTGTGATACTACTTCCTACTAGGTTTAGTAGTTCACACCTTCGCTTTTATTTGTCTGAGCGTAATAGATGATAATAATTTTGTATTTTAGATAACGATAAGTGACGGGACGGTTGTTTTTTTGTCTGTTGTATAACCAAAAATCAATATAACATGGGCTCGATAGAAAATATATATATCGATACAGTACCGATATATGAAACAAATGTAAAAAATGCATTTTTATTTAATTCATTGTCAAATTGTAAGAATTTGGTTTGATTTATGCTTTTCATCTCTATATATATTTTTTTATTGTTGATTGTGTGCGAATGGCTATGCAACCCATGCACAGGAAAAAATGTAAATCAGGAAAGCTTTATGATTCTGATTACCATGCATTAAGCCAGTCAAAGTTAACTTTACAAAGATCGATAAAAGTATGTTGATTACAAACATATCCATATATATCATATAGTTATTTTTGAAACCATGATAGTGACGATAATGATGATACGGTTTTACCACATTCCAAAAAATGTAGTATCGACACATGTTATTGGAAGATACGTGAAAAACCGATGTATTTTTGTATAATTGGACAAGTGTGTGTGGGTGGGTGCTCGCAATATCAAATATACACACGATAATTGCTATTGTCACCTGAAGATTGCAATTGAAAAACTACAGTTCTCTCCTTAATACGCACGTTTCAATTGACTCTAAAGAAAACAAAAGCGATTAAATTTCGCACATCAAAACAATATAGCAGCGGCGACAATAATAAATATTGAACAAAGAATAAAAGTTCCAAAAATGTCTTTTCTTAAAGAATCTGTTTCCCACGACATGGATATCATATTAGGAACCAGCAGTCAAGGGCTTTCAATTCAACCTGAAAGTACTGGTTCACTACTTCTTTTCATGAAGCGATGTTTAATGGTGTTAGCCAAAGTTATGAACCATTTGTAAAGGATAATGAACGATCAAGTACTCCGGATATGAGCCTCTTTTCGCGAACAAGCAATTCGTTTTCTTCGCGGAATTTTTCCAAATCCGCAACTAAATATTGGAGATGACGGAGAAGGAAAATAAAAACTTGAAGAGGAAGTTGGAGGAAACGGAACGATTAGAGGAGGAGAATCAGTATTTGAAGAGGAGGTTGGTGGAATTGGAGAAGGGAAAAAAGTCCTCATCATTATGTTCATCTATACTTAAATCCGAAGATACCTATCAAGGAGGACAAGAAGAAAAAGAAGCAAGAATACGGAAATTAATGAAGGAGATTAAAGTTTTGAAAAGTCACAATGAGCGAAAAGTTGATAATTTGAACGAGAAAATATGGTTATATTAAGAGAAGAGTCAATTCCAGGAATCTCAAATCGATCAGCTAAGACAGCAATCGACTTTTTAACATTACATTTTCATTTTCTACCGATGCCAATCGCTCCTTTGTTTCTGCAAGTAAATTTGCTTTGAATTTCGCACTTTGCTCAAAAGCGCGAGCCCGTCGTTCCTCCCTTCCTAACCTCTCTTTTATAACGTCTTAATCGGATCCGGTGCTGGTGAAGGTGGAAGCGGAATCAATTCATTAGTTGTGGTTGAACCATTCTCGTAAATATGCGCTGACGAAGAATTCTGCATAAAAAGATTGTTGATTGACCCTTCTGGCGCGGTTGTCTAGAATTATTCATCTTCTCTTCGAGTATGTTGAAGCTGTTGTTCTTGACGAGAAGAATATTCTGCCTGACTATATTCGGGTGGATGATGAGTTGCTAATTTGAAAAATCTTGATGATGATATGAAGATCTTTAATGACAATCATATTGCGTTTGCGTAATGATTTAGTGGATGATGATTATAAATTTGTTCGTGTTGCTGCAGTTGATGACGATAACCATGATTGTCTGGTGGAGTCAATGGATCATTGGTCATCGATCCAGAAGTGCTAACAGAGTCGGCGGAAAAAGTAGGCGATTTCATAAGATCCGTTTCCAGTTCGTCCTCCCACTTGTAAAAATTACAAGTTGTTCCGGTTCCTTCGATATAATGATTAATTGCGTTGGAGGACGACATTTTTATTGGTGTTTAGTGGAGTAAAAAGATAGTCAAAGTGCGCAGTATTATGTCAATAAAGATCGCGTGGGAATTTCCAAAATAAGGAACAATATGACATATGCAAACGATCATCTCTAGCACCCCGCAGTTACTAATTTTTCCCACCTATATGTGAAATTGCCTCCCGAAAAATATGTAAGACCTTGATAACTACCGTATTCTCACAGAAATAAGCACCACTTGACTTAACGCTAGTGTAGGATCGATTTTCCGAACACGTGATGATCCGAACATCAATTAAGTTTAATTAACTACCTTTTACAGTGACTCACTAAAGAAACGGAACGCGGAAAAAAAATGGCGAAGTTCGAACACCTCGCCATTGAAGAATTATCAAAGAATGGATTTTATTCATTAAAATAATCACAATCATTTAATGCATATTTTATTTTCATCTATCTTTTACTTCACAAGTTAATGATTTTCTTAGCGTTTCTGTAATATGGCCGATTTGGACGAAAAAGTTCAGGCCTATAAAGATAAGTATAAAAGCACTCTTTTCCACTACAATATCTATAGAACACTTTCGTTATTCTAAACAATAATTCTAACCATTTTTTAATTCAAAATGCCTCGCATTTCACTCACGAATATACACTCTCCGACAAGAAGGATATTCGGTCCGGGAAATTGCATTATTGGAACAGGTGGGCTTAACTTCAGTCCAACACATCTGTAAAAACAAAGAAGAACCGGAAACTTTGAAGATAAACCAAAATCCGATCGTCCACACATTCTTTCGGATCATTACGAACGGAATGCCATCCGATTAATATCATCTGGAAAATGCACTACCGCTGTCCAAGTTCAACATGAGCTCCAAGCTGAACTGGGAGTCGAAATTCAGTGGAAAGCATACGGTGTATGTTTAGAAGAAATGATTTATTCGCAAGGATTAAGTGAAAAAAGCTATTGCTTAAAAAAATACATCAAAACTCAGTGACGACTGACGGAAAATAATTTGGTCCGACGAAAGCAAGTTCCAATTATTTAGGTCGGACGGACGCAAATGGTGCTGGAAGAAGCCCGGTGAACAATTAAAGACCACCATGTTACTCCAACCGTAAATTTGGTGGCGGTTCCATTATGGTTTGGGGTTGCTTAACTGCCAACGGAGTTGGTGAACTCCAAATAATCAATGGCAAAATGGACGCTGATGTCTACGTCGATATATTAAATATCAATTTTTTAGTTACAATTTATGAGAAAATGCTGGAAGATAATGATTTCATATTTCAGCAAGACAACGACCCAAAACATACCTCTGGAAAAGCCAAGCGATGGTTCGGGGATAACGACATTCACTGTGCTTGATTGGCCCGTCCAGTCCCCTGACTTAATCCAATCGATACACGCTTGCGGAATCTTTCTGGTTCACTTTTAAATAAAACCAATTTGTGGGAAAAGCTACAAATTGCTTGGAGGCGCATCGAAATTAACTTTTGTGAAAGGTTGATCAATTCGATGCCACAAAGGGTCAATGATGTAGAGGTGGATATATAGAATGGTAGACATAGTTTAGCGATGTGTGATAGTTTTTTTTAACAATGGCTGATATTTCCTTAAGGAGAAACTTGCCTTTAAATAATTATCCTCCAGATCGGTCACAATAGACGGAATGTTAAAAAACATTAAAAATTCATGTTAGTTTAATTTCAAAAGATAGATGAAAATAATAATTGTATTAAGTGATTGTGATTATTTAATGAATAAAATCCACTTTCTTTTGGTCTTTGATAATTCTTCAATGGCGAGGTATTCGAATCTCGCCATTTTTTTCCGCGTTCCGTTTTTTTAGTGAGTCACTATAGGTAAAATAATAACGATTTTTTTGCAATACTTGATTAGACAAGTCCATAGACGATCAAAGTTGCCTGGAACTATGGCATTTTTATATTGCTATCCTCATTGAATAAGGTGATTCCGTGTGTTGACGTTATTATTAACGCTAACGTCAAGTATTGCTATTACGTACAGTATTATGTGTTTGAATTTTTTACAACGGCATTTTTGTTTTAATGTGGTTGGTAGTAGGATATCCATAAAAGTTTTCATCAGTTCCGAGATGCATGTACGCAATTTCGGATTGTTAGTTTCCTTGGATGAAGAAATAGGTAAATCAGGATTAAACGTTCAAAGTTTCATTTATTGTTGTGAATCCAGAAATCGAAACCCTTGCATTTAATATTTTTGGAGACCGCCAGGGAATACTCACTTCATTTGTCACCATTCCGAAACCAGGATTGATGCACATTTTCACTCGGCATATAGATTATAAATTTCTAATTGGACTAAACTGTTAATGCTAAGTAACTTTCTTATTCGATTAATAACAGTAAAAGTACACCTATACAAATTCTATCTCTAGAGAAGAGAAAATAAAATTTAGATTGAATAAATCTCCGCAAGATGGCAAAGATGAGATGATTAAAAGAACAAAGGTTAAAATTTAAAAATTAATTTCTATACAAAGCATAGCAAAATATAACGATTGGAGATAAGATCCAGACATATTTTGTTTCGAGAAAGTTGCGCCCGGGACGGATCTGCCTGGTTAGTAGTAACTGTAATATGGATATCATAGGCAGATAATGACCCTTACGGCAAAAATGTATCAGAAATTTTATGTGATGCGTAAGCAATTTTTCAGCAATAAGTCATGAAATTCTGTACGCAATTGGGTGCATTTCCCGTACAAATGTGTACGAAATTTAAAAAGTTCCATATGCTTTCCAGACGCAAATAACGCATAGATTTCAGAAAAAAGCAGGCGCATATCTTATATATTCCGCGCTATCTCTTAAAATTTCATATACTTTTCAGACGCAAATGACATGTATATTATATATTCCATGTGCATCTATTAAAATTCCATGTATAAATTTCAGAAAAAAGCGGACGCATATCTTATAATGTATATTTCGTTCGCGTCTCTTAAAGCCTTTATATTTGCGTGAAAACCCGAGCAGGAAATAAGAAATAACAGAAGTAACCTCTTCTTCAATATTAGTATTTTCAAATGACATTTAATAAAGATCAAATTTTGAAAGTGTGTTGTTTATTAAATGCATAAAATTTTAATCTAATCTGATTAAAAAGTTTGAAAAATCCCAATGCCGATAACACCCAAAATCTAATTTTCCAACATTCCTAAAACCTATCCAACATCCCAATGGAGTATTTGGTTTGGTTTAAATTTTTGAGAAAGTTTGGTATGGTTTTATTTGGTTTGGTTTGAGCCAAACCTACATTACATTAAACCAGTTTTTAAAAAACAACCCTTCCCCCTTAAATCGAGATTTTTAAGATCCCCCATCCCTATCCGACGTCCAAATCCAGGTATTCAGACATCAACTTTCCGATGCCTAAAATCACGACATTCCCAATAGTCTATTGTCTAAAGATTTGACGAATTGACGATTGATGATTGACGAAATCTATGACGATTGATAAATCATATGACTCTACGTCTACAAATTACATTACATAAGTTGAATGAATGTAATTTCGAACTAATGGTTATGTTCACAGCTAGCTCATTGGACGGCTCGGTGTTTATTTTAGCATTGCGTAATAAATTAATATAAGCAGAGTGTCGAAATAGCACCGGAATCAGTAGGTGTAAATCGTTGATTACGGGGCTGGCATCTATTTACACCGTTTTTCCATGTGCATTCCCAAACAAAGGTTTTTGTTTCCTTATGGTCATGTACCATGATTTTCCGTGCATTACGCATGCATTGTGTTCGCATTGCGTGTGCATCACTAGCGTGTTTCAAACAACGGTTTGTGTTCCTCATGCGTTCGTAGTTTTCCGTATGTATTCTGTTCGTTACAGTCTGTAATTTCTTGCGAATTCCGAGCAGAAACTTTTCGAGTTCCTTACGCATGCCTGACATACTTTCCATGAAGTTCCTGACACGTCTGTAGTTTTCCGTATGCATTCTTTTCGTTACGTGTACGGTCCGTAATTTCTTATGCATTCCGAGCAGAAACTTTTCGAGTTCCTTTTGCATCCCTGACATACATCCCATGAAGTTCTTTGCACATTCGTAATCATTGCGTGCTATTAAGTAAATTCCCGTATGCGTAATATGATATCCCGTATAAATTACGTAAATTCCCAGACGCAATTTTCCCGTAGGGGACATGGATAAACCCTGTTCATCTGGAAGAAAATCGAGCTGTCCATCGGTAAGCACAGAACAATAAGGCATTTGTACGAAATAAAGCTCGCCAAGAATTTGTTGTGCTGGAGTAATATTAGGAGCAAATTGGCAACGAGCTAGGTGTGGAGTGCATTCGATTTCCTTTGTTTTGGCATCAACCGATGAAGAGAAGACAAAAATGAAGATCAGAGTAAAACGAAACACGAGAGAGGTTGGTTTTTTCATCTTCGTTTTGATAAATTTTTATTATTGAATAAATATGTGTGTTGAAATTTGTTGTTTCCACTACTTGGAAAGGGTTTGAATTGTTCACATTTTTATAAAGAATCACTTATTAGGGTGATCAATTCGATATGTCAAATGCTAAATTTAAAAAAAAAAGATTGTTATCTCCAAGGTTAGTTAGTAGAAATCAGAAACAATAAAAAGGGGGTTGGGTACATTACATGGAGGGGTAATTCTATGCAGTTAATTACAGCACATGTAAATAATTATGGTATCTTATTCGGAACAATCCATTTTATATATAAAAAGTGAAGAAAATTTACATACATTGTCTAATTGCATACTATTTGCATGTATATGCATAAAAAAAATCTCATTTTTAGACAGTATCCGCCAATAAAAATCTACTATCTAATTGCATATTACTACATGTATAAAAAACAGATTATTTTATGCAATTAGACAATATATGCACCTAGATAGTATATATTTAGAAAGTGCCTTCAGCCCGCGCAAGTTTTGCAAGTCTTAAATGGGAAAAACGGTTCTTAAATTAGTTTCTGCATAATAACTCCGCATATAAATTTATCGTTTCAGCATAATACATATAGTGATGTTTCATATTATTGTCAAATTAAAATAATGTGAAATCTCCAATTTTGGACGCTTATCATGTTGTGTAATGAAAATTCAAAATTGTTAGTACTGTTGCGTCTATCCGATCTATTGGCATTCAAAGTGGGATAGGTTCTGGAGAAGATTCGACTGCGTTATCTTGAGGAAAATCAGATTTCTTTTGCGGAGTATCTAGAGGACTTGTGCCAGTTACTGTGAATTTTGGAAGCAAATGTTTATTATAAAATGAGACACTAATTGAAAAGGGGCAAAAGAGAGTATGCTGCTATAAAGGAGGCTATTTTTATTATTAGTTCTGTTAAGTTGCTTGAATTCACGAGTTATGACACCGTACAAGGCCTTTCACGGTTCAATTATCCTATAAAAGGAAGCAACCAAAGCAATTATCAAAGCAATACGGCTTTCTTCCAGTAAAACGACAAAACCTGAAGTATATTTGTTACCCATTCGAATATGAGATATGGAACAAAAAATTTTTTTTGCTTTTTATAAATAATTAATTTAAATATATATTGAAATTTTGTAAATATATATTATTTTTAACTATATTTATATATGTACTTAATAAAAATTAAAAATTATTAATAAAATCATGGAGATATTTAAATGGGATATGGGTGGGATTTAGGATATGGGATGAAAAAATTTCCTTTTTTGGATATGGGTGTCAAGTATAACCTTAGGTGAAAAAGCAAGAGGTAATTCTTCTTTAATTACTTTGAACTTTATTTTATCTCACTTGTTCTGAGGCTCAAGAACGGGCCTATTTACATTAATTCTATGTATGTATTTGGTACATGTTTGTTTATATGTTTGGAGCAAATAGGAGAAACTAAAAATTAGAAATAATGTATATGTAATAGACGTTTAAAAAGAATAATTAATTGATTTTCGGATGATCAATTTAGTATAGTATGTATATTAATTATCTATTGCTATAAGAAGAAAAGCTTGAATAAGTTCTTACTATGTAAAAGAATAACGATTGTTACGTAATTGTTCTAAATGGCCTAAATTGGACATTTTTTGTTTTGTCAAAGTGTTCTGCTTTGTTTTATTCTAATTTTTTTGTATGAATTTTTTAATTTTTATTGTGTAATGTATCACAAGATTATCATATGCAGATGAACATGTCGGAAAAAGGTACGGAACTTGAGAGATTCTTATAAAAATTCACATTTCGTAACGCGATTCCAGAAATTCTTATCAAAACTCTTAACTTGTAACGCGAACCATAAATTCTTATAAAGATTCTTACTAACACCAACGCCGCTTCCCAAAAGAAGAAATTCACATTTTACTTCCAAGATTTGATTATCGTTCAAGATTCATATATTATACATCGTCTCCTTACTCCACATCCATCAAAATATTAGCATTTTCTTACAAAAATTCACATTTTTAAAGTATAAACATTACATTACTTTTATTTTACAATTTATACTTTATTTTTAGCTGTTCTTTTCTTTCTTTGTGAAGGTTCTTACTAATTTATATCTTGTACTTAAGGACCTGTGAAACTTGCAGATAGTTTTTATTTAAATGATTGTGCAATAGTAATTTAGAAGGACCAGAAAAAAAAGCAAAATTGATATTAAGAAAAATAAATATTAAATTTAATTTTGAAATTTACCTGATTGAATCTCAACTTTTATTTCTTTTGTGCTATAACAAAATTGATAGCTTTATTTTTTTTAACAAATCGCTTTTTCATAAAAAGTAGATGTTTTGATTTGATTATTTGATTGTAATTTTTTGTTGAAGGAAACCTATTATTTTTGATTATATAATTGAAATTCTGTTAATAAATTATATTTATCATATATTTGTTGATTAAATTTATATTTATTATATTTTGCTATTTGAAGTTACATTATTATATTTTTGTTATTTGGAATTATTATTTTTATTATTTTGAATTAGAGTTTATTATTAATTAATCTTTTTGTTAATTAAAATTAATTCTTTATCTTATATTATATCTTTCTCTCATTTATTACTTAATCCTTCATTATAGATTGGCACAGATAATCTTTCGCATCCTAGTGCAACTCGCTTTATATAATATTTAGTCTAGCTCTCAATTCTTATTGTTTTTATAACTCTTCAATGTAACTAACTTCTGGATTATGCATTATAATATATTATAATTATAAAGATAATTAATTTACTTTTTAAAATCAATTTCTAATGGTAATAAAAATAAATTATTGCTTTAAAATATAATATTTCAGTATTTAGTAGCAAAAAATACTATTTTTTAATTTAATAAATTTAAGAATAGATAGTTTTGCTTTAAATTAAATTATTATTATTTTGAAATAATTAAAAATATTATATTAAAATTTATGTAATTTTATATTAATAACAAAAATTTAATATAATTTAATAAGTTGGCTATTGAAATATTAGATTTTGAATTTTTATATTTTAATTATTTTTTAATATATTTTTATAATAATATTTAAAATTTAATTTTTAATAATATCTTAAATTATATTAAATATTTTATTATTATTATATAAATATTTAATTTTTAATATATTAATTTTTAAAAATTTTGATTTAAAATTATTAATATATTATTTTTATTATACAAGTATTTTATTAATATTTTTTATTTATATATATACAAAAAATTAATTTAAAAAATTCAATATTTAATTAAATTTTATAATAATAATTAAAAACTTATAATAATTTTTAATTATATTTAAGAATACTTATCAAAATTATATTAAAATATTAAAATTAAAAATTATATCAGATTATATATTAATAATTAATTAATATTTTAATATTTAACAAAATTTTAATATTATTAAAATTTAAAAGATTTATAATATTAAAGATATATTATATATTAATAGCTAATTAATACTTTAACTTTAATATTATATTATTTACTAAAATTTATAAAATTTATAAATATTCTTAATTATATTATATATTAAAAATATTATATTAAATTAAGAAATATAAATAATATAAATCAAGTTTTTTATTTTTTTATTAATAATATATAGTTTAATTTTTATTTTTATTTATAATTATATTATTATTATATTAAAATTATTTAACTATATATTCTTTAAAATTCTAGAACTTTATTTAAATATATATTAATAATTTATAAATTAATAAAATAATATATGAAAAAGTTCTATTTTATTCTAATATATTTAATTATTAATTTAAATTTAATAAATAATAATTAAATTAAAAATAATATTATATTTAATTAAAAGTTTTTAAGTAAATTTATCTTTTTATTAGACTTAAAAGTATTATTAATATAATTTTATAATTTAAAATATTATAAATTTAATAAAATTTTATTTAGTTAAATTTTTTATAAATATTAAATATATATAATTTTTATATTATATTATATTTATTTTTTAAATAAATATAAAATTAAATAGCTTAACAAATTTTAACTTTTTTATATATTTTTAAAAAGCTAATAATTTTTTATTTAATTATTATTTTATATAAATATTATAAATTTTTATTAATTAATAATTCTTTTTAATATAAATTTTATATAAATCTTAATATTACTATTATTTTATATATCTTGAATTTTCTTTATAAATTTTCTTTTTTCAAAATTAACTCTAAAAGATAATATAAATAATATTTAATAAATATTTAATTAGGTTAAAATTTAATAATTAAAATAGTTAATTAAGAAAATTAATTTATTATTAATAAAGTATTAATAAATTTTAATTATAATATATTTAAATTATTATTTTATTAAAAATAATATTATTTAATATATAGTTAAAATTACTTAAAAGATTCTTTAATTTTATATTATTATTCTTTTATTATATAATTTAATAATAAATTTATTTAATATATAAACTTTTTAATAACTTTATTTTTTTAAAAATACTTATATTTATTTAATTTAAAAATATTAAATTTTAATTTATTTAATTATTTATTCTTTTTTGATTTTGTAAAATCAAGTTAATATTTTTAGTATTCTTTTTTATTATATAACTTTTTATATTTTATTTTTAATATTAATTAATATATAATAAATAGTTAATATAAAAATATTTATATTTTTAATTTTATAAAAGTAATTTCAGTTTTAATTATAGTTAAATATTTATAAAAAGAATAAAGTTAATAATTTTTTATTTTAACTTTTTATTTAATTATATATAAAATATTTAAATTTAACTAATATTTATAAAAATATATTTTTTTCTTTATTTTTACTTAATTTAAATAATAATAAAAATATTAATATTCTATCTTTATTAAAGATAAAATTTGTAATTAATATATTAAAATTTTAAAAATTTTATAATTAGTTATAATTAATTATAAATTATAATTATATAATAATTTTAATTAGATTATCTTCTTTTAAATTAGATTTTTATTTTATACTATCTATATAATAGATTAATATATATATTACTTTTATTAAAGATTATTTTCATATTAAATATATAGGTAATTATCTAAGTATTTAATTAATTAGATTTATCATATTATTATGCAAATAATTACCATATATACTCTTATTATTAATTTAAATTATTAATATTTTTAATTATTATTTCTTTATATTTTAATTCATTCTTCTTTAATTATATTTATATAATTATTTATATTATTTATAATTTATTAAATTATGATTAGTTATCTTTTAGAGATATAAATTTTATTAATTTTGTTAAATTATATATATTTTAATTATAGAATCATTATTAATTTATTTATTTTTTATATTTATTTCTTTTGCTATAAATATATTCTTTCTATTTATATTTTTGTCTCAGATCTGAATACTATTCAAATAATAAAAATTATAAGTTTATAAATTAAAACTATTTATATTATATTTTATTATATTTATAACTATTAATAAAATAAATTTACAACTTGATAGTAATAAATATGGTTATTACAAATATCATTCTCTAACAACTTATATTATATTATATATATATTTTATATATATTTTAATTTAATTTAAATCTTATTAAAATGAATAGTAAATAATTTGATCAATTTATATAAAATATAACTAAACTAATTAAAATAATAAAAAAAGATGATTCTTTTGATTCTAAGTTCTCATTTTATCTCTTAATTAAATTACTCATATACTTAGAAAAGTCTAATAAAAATATATATATCTGAATAATACAAGTTAAACCAGTTTTCTTAGCTCAAGAAATTACAGATAAGCTAATATAAGTACAATATACTATAAATAACTCAAGAAAACTAATTATTTAATATTATATTAATTTTTTATTTTATTATTAAATTATTGCATTATTAAGAAGAATACTATTTTTATTTTTATATTTAATTATATATAATAATTAAACTAAGAAAAAAAATCTATATTTTAATTATTTTATAATATAAAAATAATATAAAAACAGATAAATATAATGTAAAGAGATAAAAATACAAAAGAAATTAAAATAATAATAAAAATAACTTATAAAAAAAATTTAAAAATAATTTGAAATTTCAAATACTTAATTATAAATTATAAAATTATATAATAAAATATAAATAATAATTGAATAATTTAAAATTTTAAATGCTTAAATATAAAAAATAGAATTATAAAAGTAAAATATAAATAATATATAAATAAATAAAAATTATGAAAGTTAATATGATTATAAAATTGATAATTATATTGTTATTTTATAATATAAAAATATTAATTTTAAGATTATAATTCTAAATGAATTAAGAAGAAATTATAAAAAATTTAATATATTTTATACAATTTATCTTTATAAAATAAAGAATAAGTTTAAATAATATTATTAGATATTATTATTTAGAAATACTTTTTAAAATTTTAATTTAAAAAATTAAAATATAAAAATAGAGATCATTATGAAATATTACAATGAAATTGCAAATAATTTCAATTATTATAAAATTTTATCTAAATTAATTTTTTAATCTAAAAAATTAATTTAAAAAAATAATACTAATATTCTTTAATAAATGATCTTAAATAATAAATATTAGTATATATATTTATATATAAATTTCTATATTATTTGAATAATTCCTCATTAAATTATAATAAATTTTCAAATTCCAATTTTTTTGTTCCAAACTGCATATGTAATTCTATTTATTAAATAAATTTATATAAAAAATATTCTTACAAAATTTTCATTCTCATTATATATGACAAAAACTTTAACTGTAAAATTTATGATAATTTAATATGTGAGAAATACAGTTATTCTTAATGTGCATCTAAGTCACAAAAATATAAATGCCACTTTACTGATAAAATTCATGAATAAACTTGATATGTTAATTATCCCCACTGGACATCGTCTCTTGTATGACTCTTGTACTTCTGGCTTCAATGGGATCAGCGTCAGCGTTGGCATCCGGAATAGGTAACCCATCATTTTTCTGTTGAATCGAATTTCTTAATTACTACGATAATCACCTATTTGTATGATAATACACGTACATTCATAGTCATCCTTGAAATGGCACAATAAAGAATATCGATATACATGTGCATGTATATCAAATACTTTATATGGGAAGTGGGTATTCCTGTAATATTATCGTTATCGTTATGTTACGTAATGTAAATACATGTAATCTTTTTGACGGAAATTGGTTAGTTCTCTGAAACAAAAAGTTTTTACACTGATTTGAAACAATTGATAACATAAGCCAATACATTAAATTTCAAAATTCAAAAACGATGAATGTGTACTAGGTTGGTGGCGGAACCCGAAGCTAGATTTTGACATCTATTTTCTGTATTTTTATTGAGCATCCTTATTGGTTGCGATTTGATGTTACTTCTGAGGATGGGTTGGTTCATTAATAGAACCGGTTTGAACTAGCTCAGGTCCCGTTCTATGTAATAAACCGGTTCCAGCTCAATATACTTGTACATGTATTTGAGCTGAATTAGATTTGGGGCGCCTCAATTTTTCAATTATCGTTTCGGTCATAGTTTTAAGTTTTGGAATTACATGTATAACCTAAATATCAATATATACATGTACATGTAGTTTGGCGTCCAGTTCTAAACTGAACTAAACTAACTTATCCCTAATTGCATCACTAATCTGGTATGATTATTGTTACGCCTATTCGGTCTATTGTATTCAAGGATGGACAGGCTTAACAGGTTTGCGGGAGATTTAGACTATAGTTTATTCGTTCTTGGGGGTTTCTTACGATTTTAAATGGTTTGTGCCAGTAACTACAGTTATTATGAACGGCAAAGGTAAGTTTATTACAATAAAAGAATGGATTGAGGAATGGGGAAAAGGATTATTTAATTATAGACCATTTGTTAAGGATTACGGGTCACTTTCACAGAATCACAAGACGTATGATCGAATCGAAGTCTCTTTACGGCTAAACTATTGTTACAAAGGTATTAATGCAATAATGGCTTTCTTCCGGCAAAACAACAAAAACCCGAAGTTCAATAATAAAAAGTAATTCTGTTTCAACCATTTTGTTCTTTATCATTATAACTTGTCTTGATTAAAGGCTCAAGAGTATATACATTTATGAGGGGATACATGGTTAGTGTATACTAACGAATAACTTCTATTTACCTAGAGGTCAAAATAGTGGAAAACATTGTAATAAACACCATATAAACATTATACCCAAGTATTTACCATACTAAATAATGCTTCAAACTTTGTAACAAACAAAGTAAAAAAAAAGTTACACACACACAAAATAATAATAAAAAAAATAATGGAGTGTTACTAGTGATTTTATTATCGCTATTAAATAAATGAAGTGAAACAAGTTTTATTATTAATGAATAAAAGGGTTCGAAGTATTTAATTAGTGCTATTTGGGGCTATTGTTTTTGTTTGATAAGTGCTGTTATTGCTTTTTATGATTATTGTTATTATTTTTATTACTTTTTTATAGTCGTTATTAATTTTTTTTCTTCTCCCGAACTGTATATCTAGATGGTACATGTATTATGACAAGTAAATGTGTGGTTTGAAGAAAAATGACTAAAGATTATTTTAAAAAACCGAAGGCTTTATTGCTTTGATCATATAAAGTTGCTGTTTATCCTTTAATTATTTTGATGCTTTGATTCATTCTGATTATTTGATTTATTTTGTTTGAAACTTATATCATTTTTGATTAAACATTGATTTTTATTGGTTTTTTGTGAATTCCTATTATTTTTTTGGAAATAGTTATATAATTTGTCATTTGCGTTATATATTCTGTAATTGTATTAGTAAATCTGTTTCTTTAATTTCAAATTGTTGTTTAACTTAACTGGAGTGAAAGTGCTATTTGACTGACGATTCTAGCAAAAAAATCACAAGAACTTTGGCTTCCCCAGTAAACGTTTGGCGCTAGCGCTAGAAAATTAGATATCCTTTTAGTCAATAAACACCTAATTAAGGTTGTTATATAAATGTATTTGAGTTTTTACGAGTTGCAACCTTGAGAAACATTTCGTTCAATAGAATCAAATGTTAAAGACCGAAATTTCTGTGCCTTTAACTTTTCGTTGGTCAAAATAAATCATTATTAATTTTTAAGGTAAAATTAAAGAATTATAATCAAGATTTAATATACATCATTCTAATTTAAACAAACCACATTTAAAAAATTTTAACAAATATTTATTTGAACATACTTTCAGTTTATGTTTGTTTTATAAATTTGTAAGCAAACGAAGAAGATTTTGTTAAACTATTTTTGTAAACTTTGAAATACTTCATAATCATAAACTTCAAAATTAATTTTATTCATCAGAGCTCGACAGAGCGTGTTCATATGATGATTTTAGACAATAGTTCTCATAAGGTCTGAGGTACAATCTTAAATCACCAAAAATTGGTCCATATACTTTACTGCAGAAAATACTATTTTTTTTTGTTTAATTTTACTTATCTATCGGGTCGAATTGAAATAAAAAGCTATTTTGTGTCTCACACCATCCACTGGTTGAATTCCAATCCAATGGATTATATCCACCAATTATATTTTCCGAATCTTTAACCTTAATCGCAATCACTGTTGGACCCACGTTATCACAAAAGTCAGTGAAAATCAGCTGCAATTAATCCATCTCGACTGCCTCGTAATAATAGCTTTAAATTAAAAGGTTGAGTTGATTTCGTATCTTGCGACTTTATCCATTCAATTATTTGGTTTCGGATAAATATTGTGGAGACAGAAGCATTATTATTATTTGAATTTCGGATAGGATGTTTGTTGGCCTGGAACCAAATAATGATGTAATAAAGCCTTGTATAGCTTTGCTGATAGGATTCCGAATAGGGCATTACTTTATTGTAAAAGTCAACAGAATTTATGTGGAAAAAACGGATCAATTATAGATATTGTTTAAGCGGACATTTCAATTGTGTAAATTCATTTTGTGTCCATTTTTCCACGGGGATCGTAAAATTAACATTCTCAGAATTAAACGGTTGAGCGGTTCCCCATTCTCCCAAATTTCAATTTCTTGAAGATTCAAATCATCCGTTTGAGCAAAGAAACTAGCGCTTTCTTGAAGTTTTGCAAAATCATTTGATCGAAAAATTTCTCTTAATTCTAAAGGTATTGTGCCAGTAGCTACAGTTACTGTGGCGGCAAAAGTACGTTTATTTTTATTATATAGAATAATTAGGAAGGGGAGAAGGGATGATCTAACAAAGGAGATTATTTAAACTATAGACTATTCAACACAATCACGACTTTCTCCTGGTAAAAACGATAAAAACCCGAAATTCAATATGAGAAAAAGGCAATTACTTTTTCAATTACTATGTAGATTGAAGGCTCAAGAACGCTTATATATACATTTATGATGGATACATGTTTGGAGAATAATTTTATTTATAGAGTGGTCAAACATTGTATCGAATATTGTACTAAATCGTATCAAATATCATACTAAACATTGTACCAAAAAAATAATTAAGCGTACTGGTAATCAATAATCCAATTTTATTATTATCATTATGTGTTAATTATTACGGAGCTATTATGTTTTTGATGAGTTCTATTCTATTATATTCTATTATTTCATTATTATCTTTATTTTATATATTTTTTTCTTTTTCGAGCGGTATGGCATAAGTTGATCACTTGCAGGTCACGTCGGAAAGATTACGGGTTTTCGAGCGCAATTAAGGAAACTTTAATGTTAATGATAACAGTACATATCGATATCATTCATTACTCAAAAAAAGTATCATTTAAAGTGCTCTTTACAAACCAGTGTTTAAGCAATCTGCTCAGCGTAGGATTGATTGCACAACAATCCGCGCGTTGCGCAGATGCAAAAAAATTTTTCACAAAATTTCATTCTCATTATATATGGCAAAAGCTTTTATACCAAAGTTTTTATAATTTAATTCTTTATGTGCATCTAAATCACAATAAAAGTTTATAAGATAAAACTATAAAGATAATTTATTTGAAGAGTAATATTTTATTATTCACGTTCCTAATAATTAAAAAATATAAATGCCATTTTACAAACTGATAAAACTCATGAATAAACTTGATATATTAATTATCTCCACTGGGTACTTACTTTAGTCTTATCCCGTTTCCCCCGGTGACTCTTGTACCGATGGAATCAGTTTTAGTCTCTATCCCCGTCTCTTGTATCCCTGGCCTTGATGGAATCAGCGTTAGTAATGGCCGTGGATGAAAAAATTATAGTGACGATAAGAAGTATGAAAAAACGATTGTATTGGAAATTCATTTTTTGTTAAATCGGATTTTTTTTGAAAAAAATAACTAATGAAAATTCCATAAATTTTACCTATTTAACGTTAATAAGACATCATTGAATGATAACACACGTACATTTGATATGTCATAGTCATCCTTGAGATGGCACAATATTCCTTTAATATTCTCGCTAATGTATACATGTATCATGTAAATAATCTTTTTACACTAATTCGATAATTCAATTCATTGAAACATTACTTTTAAAGAATTATACAAAAATAAGTACATGTACTGCAGTATTAGATTGTATTAATTCAACAAACATTTACTATAAAGTTCTATACATATGCATGAAATGTAAAGTGGTGTATTGCAAATTATTTAAACTATTCAGCTCAGAAATTTTATGAAAAGTATTTCATAAATTCTTTATATGCAAATGAGCAGGATGTGGGCGAGCATGGTGATCATTGACATCTGGAATGTGTACCAGGTTAGTGGCGGCGCCCGAAAAATTTCAAGCATCCTTATTGGTTGCGATGGGATGTTATGGTTGTCATTAATAGAAATGTTGAACCTGTTTGAACTAGTTCGGTTCCCGTTCTATGTAAATAATAGAAGTGAACCAGTTCCAGTTCTATATGCATGCACAATACCCACAGAAAGTATCGCCCGATGCAAAATTAAAAATAAAAATTTAGATCATTTTTCAGTTTATTTGATTTTCGTCAATTTATACACCATATAAAAAATAAAATTTATTTAATATTTAATTGGTCCTCCATTTGACTTCAGTAATGCATTAATTATTCGTGGCATTGATGCAGTAACCCGTTCTAAAATGGCCACATCAAATTTTTCCCACTCCATCTTCAGTGCAATCTTAAGTTCGTCCATAGTCGTCGGAAAGCTCTCATTTTTTGAATATTGTCCTTTAATATCTTTCAAATGTTCTCTATTGGATTCAGGTCTGGGGAATTCGTCGGCCAATTAATAATCACGATTTTATTTTCCCTTGATTTCTCCCGCAGTATGTATCAGCGCATGAAAGATTGCGTAACTTCCAGTTAATTCCCTAATTGCGTTCTGGATAAAAGTAATCGAGTTTTAAGATTTCGAGGTAAGCATTTGCTGTTATTTTTTCACCATTTTTTATATTCATCACAAAAAATTAATGGTCCTTCCGTGAAATATCCCCAAACCATTACAAATTTTCATAAAGGTAAGTGCCAAACAATTAACATTAAACTTTTCTCCAGGATGCCGCCAAACTCTTAGCTGCCGTGACTGCTATCCAAGTTTCATACTGGTTTCATCAGAGAAAATTATTTTCAACCAATCATAAGCTGATTTATTTTTATATTCTTCACACCATTTAAATATGGTGTTTCCGAGATATAAAGTTTCTTTGCTGCGATACGTGAGTTAAGTCCGGAGTTGTGCAATACATTTGCGACGGTTGATATACTACAAGTGAGGTATAGATATTCTTTTATTTATATCATATCAAATCATTTCTTAAAGCTGAACTAATCTATTTCTTTATATATATAACTTTTAATAAGTTTATATTATAATTATTAACATCTAATTCAATATTTTTATATTAGTGTATCAATCTTCTTGCAACAGTCTATAATTGTTAAATTTATATAAAAATTAATATATCTAATTGTTGACAATTTCGCATAGTGATGCATGTCATTTTTCGTTAGTTTCACGTATAAGTAAATCCTTTTCGTGATCGTTTAACCTGAATGTGCTAAATTTTCACTTTTCTGGTTCATTTATATTTGTTTAGAAAGCGGCGTACCGTTGTGGGGTCGCGTCCGAGTGTTTTTGCGATTTGAGCGGCATTTGTGGTGTTCATGTACGCCAAAATCTTCCCCTTTTTCAATTTCGTTAAGCTGCGTATAGGTGGACACCATTTTTTAACTTCACGAAATTATAGTGTTGATGAAGTGGCAAATGATAAATAAAGTGATGTTTATTATCAAAAAAAAGGGAGAAAACTTGATAAATGTAAATTTAAAAAATGGTTACACGCGTAAATCGGACGGCACCATATAACCTAAATAGCGATTTATAGTTTGGCGCCCATTTCTAAATTGAACTGAACCAACTCATCCCTAGTGCACCACTGATCTGGCACACACAGATATGATTATAAATGATGTCGATTATGGTCAGTCAACGTGTAATGCAAAAATCACTTTATTTTTGAAAAAGCTTATGTCTCGAAATTTTGCATATGATGTCATTTTTGTATTCTAACAAAAGTTTAACTTGAAAAATTTGATACATACATACTTTTATTTGTTGTATAAACCCAAAATTCTAATTCTTGACATTGAGCACAAACAAATAATCAGATACTGGTTTTTTCATTGTATTTTATTACTTCTTGAATGATGCTATAGGTTGAAGACGAACTTATTTCAACTGATTACAAATTATTTCAATGAATATTGCGAAGTTTTCAATACTACCTTATGAGAAAAATATCCCTATCCCTGAAAACACCTGTAAATAAAGAGTATAATTGTGTATAATAATGTAAAAATCTGATTTTTACCTTTATAATCTAGTGAATAAGTTTATTTAATAGCTTTAAATAGAATTAGTTATAATATTTTTTAAATAATTTATTTAATCAAAAAAACAAAAATAAAATTAGTAGTTATTTTATTTAAAATATTTTTAATTAGAATCTTATTAAGATATCATAAAATTATATTATGTTCCATTGTGAAAATTTTGATACACCAGATAAATATTAATAGATTATTTTTTCAAAATAAAATTTTTAATTCTGTTTTATTTAATTAAGTTATTAGGTATTG
>CAJVPS010000528.1:0-23234 GCA_910591765.1 Ambispora leptoticha
AGTAAAGTAATACTTTATTTATTATTAAATTAAAGTATAATAGAATAATTAAAATAGTATAAAAAGTTAATTTAAATCATTTTTTATTAATATAAAAAATTATAAAGATTAATTAAAATTTGAATGATTTTATTAGAAGCAATTATTAATTTTTATATTGATATATCAATCTTTTTGCACTGACTGATATAAGAATATTAAAAGATAAATATTAGATAATATTCTTTATTTTCTATATTTTTTCTAAATAAAGATTATAATATTTATTTTCTATAGCTTTCTTAAATTATATATATCTTTTATAAGTATATTTATTAAAAAAATAAAATACAAAAATTTTGCTAATTATATATATTTTATATATATATTAATTAATTTTATATACTTTAATATATATTTATATTTTATTATTTCTTATAAAAATATATTTTTATATAATATTAATAAATTCTATTATGTAAAATTTTTTATAAACTGATTATTTATTGAGTATATTATTAAAAAAGAAATCTTTATTCTCTTATTTTATATGAAATTAAGATAAAAATATAAAGAAAAAATCTATAAAAAAAGATTAAAAATATATCTCTTGTAAATATATATAATATAATTTTATATTAATTTATATATGCATTACAACATTAGATTTCTGAAAATATTTATTATATTTATTTTCTGTGTCTTTTCTAAATTATATAGGTATTTATTTCCATCTGACAAAAATAGATACAAAAAATTCTATGTTGAATATATGTATTATATGTAACATACTAGTCTTTACATACTTTAACATATATTTACATCCTATTATTTCTTATAGAATACTTATCTACCTGTAAAGTCACAATCTGAATAAGATTCACAAAATTTATAATCAAAAAATGATTCTCATTAATTATGATGATAGTTATATATAATGAACTTCTTTAAATGCAAGCTTTGACTTGATTTCAAATTAAAAAATCTTTATATATTTTACTCCATAAATTCAATTTTGTTAATTATTCTCTAAATGCAAGCTATATATTTGTGGTCCCGACAGATTGCATCGAGAGAGAGATTGACCATATATTCGAATAAAAAAATGGCGTCATAAATAATAATTGAGATGTTTATGCAGATAACTAGAATAATCTGCGTTATTAAAAGAAATCTGAGTTTCTTCCCAATAAAATTCAGAATGTACATTTATTTTTAAAGTTTCTCTTATTTATCATTTATTTCGCCATTAGAAAACTCATAATAATGAAAGAGATTCTAAATTATATATATTTTTTGTTGCTTGCTTAGTTGGAGAGGTAGAAAAGAAGAATTGAGTTCACTTTAAAGAACTCAAATTGAATATAGTTATCCCAAAAGAATGATAATATTACCGAGCTATAAAATATGACGAATACTTATAGCCATATTAGCTACGTTATTTTCAATAAAAATTTAAAAATATTTTACAGCTTCTCATCAAATAATTTTTCAATTTCATTTCTATTTACTCAATATTTGCCCTTGTTTCATCGTCACCAACCACTTTGTCAGAAACGACTTCGTTATTTGCTTTATCCATTGTGCTATCGGCCAATATAGAAGTCATAGTAGCAGCACGTCGTGTTTGCAATTTAGCCAAAAACCTTCCATCAAGGAAATAATCTGATAAGATTCCTTCTAATTCATCGATGCGCTCTTCGAGTCGTCTAGTTCGTTCTTCGACAGGGTTTATATTTCGTCCGGTGACTACTAGTGACGTTACAAAAGGTATATTGGTTGGATCAAGTGCTCGTAATTTTTGTGATATTGAGGCCTTGGCTGCATGATGCATCCATCCCCTAATTAACCAGATTTATCAAGAACGTTACATATAAACGACTAACGAACAAACAAATTCCTTAATTAAGAATAGTAACTACCATGGCCGTAACCTCGCTTCTCCAAACAATGCAACATAAATTCCACATAATGCCCCTTTAATTTAGGAAAACCAAACCGAATAAATTAATTATGTGCTATGTAAATATTAAGAAAAAAATCACAATTCAATTATTACCAAAACCACCTCCAGCAAGACCCAGTGCACCCAAAATAGTATGGGTCCTAAAAAGTTTAGTAGGTCAATTTGAAGATATTCTATAACACATTAAACCAATTTTTAATACACAAACCGTTGCTGCTCGCGCACGTCCTGTGAAAAAGTTCCAACCTTTACTGAAAAGTGACCGGAATATTCTTCATCAGTTATATTTTGACTCAAATGGAGTGGAAAATATTCTGGATTCACTGAATAAGTAGTTGTGTTATGATAACTGGGATTAAAGCCAAAGATTGCGCTAATATCGCCTGGTAAAATTGATCTGAACACTGATCTTTGGATTTTAGCCTGAGGGCAAAGATTTTATTATTTTAGTTTGAAAGATTTTACATATGAGAATAAGTTTAATATTTACCAGAGAAGAATAATTATATATTCCGGCAAAAGTATTAAATTCTAGTTTGAAATTTTGATTCATCGCATCATCGACCATTCCACGTAATTGTGTTCCATCCCAAACAGGATTAAAACTCGGATCATACAATTGTATAGCTAAACAATTCATTATAATAATAATTAAATAATTATAATAATTAAATACTTTTACAAATTGTTTATTTCATTTACTGGCTTTAAAATGAAAATATAGGTTACCAATCGTAGCAACAGAAATAGAATACTCTGAAAAACTTGTCATATTCAAAATCTTATAATAAAAATCGATATTCTTTAGAGTATCGTTATCCAAACGCCCATATTTTATCGTTTTATCCACAATAGTGAACAAATAACAAAAATCGTTTAGGTTTATTCTATTTGGTGATTGATATAATTTTTGGATAGGTCCGGTACAATTTTCGTATGTTGTTACAGTTGAGTTGTTCCATAGGAAGTCGCATCTTTCTATTTGTATATCATTCTGCCACCCGCAGATTTGTATGTCTTTAAAGTAACCGATTATTAAATAATTGATAATAAAAAAACGCTAATTTTTCGCATAAACAAAAATTACCAGGAACCGGCAATAAATCTTCAAACTCTTGAAAATCTCTTAGAACAGGGCTATCTCGACTTATTTGCCAAATTAAAAATATACAATACCCCGTATATGTTATAAGAATTAACACAGCGGTAAATATACGCAATGGATAAAAAGACTTTGGCTCTGGTAACTAAAGAAAATATTAAATTTTATTACTGGGAAATTTGTAGTTTATTTTACACAAATTTACCGTTTTTCGTGTCGTGTCAAACATAAAAAACACCATTATGTCGAATTCTTGAAATTATACAGTTAAAATAAACATTAGGCTCTATTTATACCATAAAGGTGATATATCTGCAAACAAATTTTTTGTTCTTGGCATCACTTTATCCGTAGAGGATATTTTAAATCTCACATACATGTACATGTATAAGAATAATCTGATCGTAGTGTTTCACACATTGTATGATACATGTACATGTACATGTACATGTAAATAGATATTGCATATATGCACATAATGCCGCAGATTTCTGTGTGAATACATTATCGCCACCGCCTTTATCGTTTTGATTAATTATGCATGTACATTAACGTTAATACACACATTGATTTAGAATGAATTAGGGTCTACAGAAATTTTTGTATCAATGTAATATTGATAAGTGTTTTAATAAATATAGAATTCTTTCAGAAATGATCTCCAGTCATCAGCTACAGCAGCAACAATATATACCGTATTCTCCCGAAATAAGTACCACTTGACTAGACTTCAAAATAGGGTGGCTAGTGATGCTGCCCAAAAGTATAAGATTCTACCAAGTATTCAAAACTGGCAAAATTAGCTTGGGGATTGAAGATATAAATTGCCGTATATCGATATGGCGTAATTCAAAATAAATCTCAATCCTAAATTATTTAAATCAAGCCACCCAATTCCAAATCAGTTTAAAAGTTATGATTCATTCAGAATGTTGAAAATCACTAACTAAAAATATATAAGCTAAGTTTGAAAAAAATCTTTTGCAAATTAAATATCTTGCAAAAGATGTTATGAAACAATTTATGAATAAATATCTAATAATAATAATTCATATAAAAGATGATATTTATATAAATTTATTAATTCTAATAACAAATATTGATTAAGAAGAAAAAATTTCATGATTTAATTCATGTTATAAAGCATCACTTATTTATTTAGAAGTGTACTATGGTGCAAACATCAAATACTGCGCCATCGTTGAATTTTTGAAGGATTATAATTTTCAAATAAGATGCTAAAATCGAATTATTATTTCTAAATATAAGCTATTATGTGCTATGCTAAATTTAATTTTGTATAAAAATAATAATATAATTTTGCATCTTGAAATTTAGCCAATTAAAAATAATGCACATGATATATCAAATACTGAAAATTTGATTATTACTATTAAAATTAACATTAAATATGTCTAATTACAAATAATTTTATAAAATAATAAACAAAAATAATATATAGGAACTAAATTTATTAATAAAATATAGTAAAAATTTTCTCTCTATATTAAAATTTATAATTTTATTAAGAAATAATTTTTATTTTTATATCAAATAAAGTTTATAATATATAATTTTTTCAGATTTTTTAGATTTTTCTAAAAGAATTATTCTAATTATAAAGTTAATGCAAAAATTTTTACTAATTAAAAAAAATATATATTAAATTATATCTAATAAACTTTATTTTGATATAAAATTATTTTTTAATAAAATCATAAATTTTAATATAGTAAGAAATTTTTAATTTTTATTATATTTTATTAATAAATTTAGCTTCTGATATATTATTTTTGATCACTATTATAAATTATTAAATTATAATAAATAAATAATAAAAAAAATATTTATTTTTTTTGTCAAAAATATTTGAAAATTTTTACTATTATAATTTTCTTATTATATATATACTATCTAAATAAAAATAACACACATCCAAAATTTATTAATTACATAAAATCTTATATAATAATCATGTTTCTAATTTTATTTAATCTGTTATAATCTTACTTTTAACCAAATATATATATAATTTTTGTATTTTTTGTAAATAAATATAAAAATATATAAATAAAAATATTTAACATCTTCTAGCATTCCTGATTCTTAAAATGTATTACTTGAAAATGTTTTTTACATAAAGAATTGGATCTATTAATAAAGATAAAGAACAAAATGAGTAGATTAAATTATATATAGATACTAAAAATATATTTACTATCTTTAATAGATAAGAAATTTAATGATAAAAGATATCTATTTCAGGATGATAATGCTTCAATTCATATTGCTAAGGATATCAAGCAATAGATACTTATTAATAAAATTAATATTTTATAAGATTGGTCAAGTTAGTCTTTTAACTTAAATCTAATTAAGTATTTATGATCAGAGCTAAAAAGAAGAATAAGAAACTAACTACAAGTAATAAAAAATATTATAGAATTAAAAACTATCTTACAAAAAGAATAAAGCAAAATTTTAATGAATCAAATAATCAGCTTTGTAATCTTTTTGTTACATAGTGTAATATATAAATTTAGTAATATGCTAGCTAAATTAGTAGAACAAGAAAAAAGAGAAATTCTACTAAGAAACTATTTATAGCTAAAATAATTCAAATAAATTAGATAACTTTTCTTGGTATGATCAGATGATTATGGCACAGTAAGTCACATGTAATGCAGTATGTTGCACAGTAACAATCTGCAAGATAAAAGATAAATATAATATAATAATTAATCTAATTTTGTTATAATATTTCTTCTCTTAAGAATCAATATTCTCATTGATATTTTGATTCAAAAGATTTTATGAGTTCCATTATATTGTAAAGATTTTTCAAAGATTTCCAGGTAGAATCATGAAGAGAGTAACCTAGCTATTTAACTAAGTATTGAGATTTATTTTGAATAATCTTTTTATTCAAGATTACTTCTACTTCATATTCTTCTTTATCAGTTCCAGATATGATGATTGATTGTGATGGAGTTAAATGAATGAAATCTTCATTATCATTAGGGTTATAAGATTTTAACAATAAAATATGAAAGACAAAGTGGATTTTCATATGCGAAGATAAATCTAATTTATATATAACAGATAAGTTTACTTCAAGAATAGAGAAGAAACTAATATATTTAGGTGTAAGCTTTTTATTAGGATGTTATTTATCTATAAGATTAATAATATTGCAAGTTGAAAGTAAGACTTGATCTCTAATTTTAAATTCTTGAAAATGATGATATTAATTAGCATATTTTGATTAATGATCCTGTGCTTCTATTAATAAGTCTTTAACATCTTTAATTATATTATTCTAATATTGAATGAATTTATTAGTAGTGATAACTTTATTATCTGTGATAAGTGTTATAGGTATAATCAGATGTTAATCACAATCTAACTCAAAAGGTGTATGATTAGAAGAAGCTTGAATTGAATTATTATATGTGAATTCAGTAATAGCAAGATATTTATCCTAGCAATCTTGATTATAGGTAGAATAGATTCTTAATATTTCTTCTAGAGTGTGATTCATTCTCTCAGTTTGACCATCAGTTTGTGGATGAAATACAGTTGACATAGCTAATTTAGTTCTAATTTATTCAAATAATGATTTTCAGAAACAACTAGTAAATTTAGCATTACAATCTGAAACTATAACTTGAGATAGTTCATATAATTTAAATATGTTATTGAAGAATAGTTTAACAACTTCAGATATAGTAATAGTAGTATGAATAGGAATGAAGTATGTATGTTTAGTAAGATAATTGATAATTACTAGAATTATATTATGTTCTTGACAAGTTATAGATAATTACATGATAAAATCTAAAGTAATTTGTTCCTAGCATTATTTAGGTATTTTTAATGATTGTAAAGATCCTGAGTGTGGCTGATTACTAAATTTATTTCTTTGGCATTCTTCACAACTAAGGATATATTTATGAACATTCTTAAATATTTTTGGCCAGCAATATGATCTTTGTAAATACTTATAAGTTTTATCAATTCCTAGATGACCAGAGATAGAAATATTATGATATTCTTTCAGAATTTAAGTTCTCAAAGTTTTATTCTTGAGAATAGCAAGATGATTTATATTTTTTAAATAAAGCTTATTATCTCTCAGAATAACGTATTATCAAGATTATTACTTTAGTATAGATAATTTAGAATTTTGTAAGACTATCCAGATTTTCTTGAAATATTTATCATTCTCATATTCTTGTTGTAACTTTTTATTATTGATAAGTTGTGCAGAGATTGTAGTAATATTATTCACTTATGGTGGACAAGATAAAGTATCAGCTACTATGTTTTTCTTTTCTGATTTATATTTAATAATGAAATTATTAGCTTGTAAGATTTCTAATCAGTGAGCTTGATATTTAGAAAGATTATGTTGTAACTTAATATACTCAAGAGATATATAATTAGTAATGATAGTAAATTATTATCTTTTCAAGTAAGATTTCCAGAGATAAATAGCATGTACAATAGTAAGAAGTTTCTTTTCATGTATTGGATAGTTTTGTTTAGCTGAGGATAGTTTATGTGATTCATAAGTAATAGATTGATCATTTTTTTCATGATTTTGACTAAGAATGACTCCTATAGCAAATTCAGATACATCAGTTATAATTATGAAAGATAATTTAGGATCTGGTAAAATTAAGATAGGTATGGTAATTAAATGCTATTTTAAATTATCAAATACTTTCTGCTCAGACTTATTCCAAATATATTCTTGATCTTTATGAAGTAAGATTGTGAATGATGAAGCAATTGCAAAGAATTCTTTTATAAATTTCTTATAGTAACTAGCAAGATCTAAGAATAATCGAAGCTCAGAGATATTTGTTAACTTGAACCAGTCACAAATAGTAGTAATTTTGCATTGATTAACTAATATTCCTTGATCTGAAATAAAATGATCTAAGTATTCGACATATTGCTTGATGAGTTTATATTTCTTGAATTTGGCATAGAGCTTATGTTCATGAAATTTAGAAAGAATAATATAAAGATATTGAAGATATTCTTTCTTAGTATTACTGAATATAAATATATTATCAAGATAGATAATAATGAATTTATCCAAATAGTTATGGAAAATATTATTCATAAGAGTTATGAAAGTTATAAGTATATTAGTGAGATCAAAGAGAAGTATAAGGAATTCATAGTGATTATATCTTGTTCTGAATACTATTTTATGAATATCTTCTTCTTTAATTCTGATTTGATGATATTCAGAGTAGAGATCTAATTTAGAAAAATATTATGTTCCAGTTAAATGATCCATTAATTCATTAACACGAGGTAAAGGATATTAATTCTTAATTATAATTTTGTTCAAGATATGATAATTAATACAGAGATAAAGAGTTCCTTCCTTTTTGTATACAAATAAGACAAGTATTCCAAATGGTGAAAGACTAGAATGAATAAAATCTTTACTAAGCAAGTCAGATAGTTATTTCTTCAATTCATCCATTTCAATATAAGATAAGTAATATGTAGAGTGAGATGGTGATTCAGAGCCAGATATTAAATTAATAGCATGATCTATAACGTATTTTGGTAATAGCTTATTAGAAAGTGAGTTAGGAAAGTCATCAGCAAATTCTTTAATTAATTGAGTAGCTTCATGAGAAGTTGTTGCTTCTTGATGTATTTCTTTTATAGTGGCACAGATTGCAAATAATTCAGTATCAGGTGAAATTTCAGCAAATTATTATCAAAATACATAAAGTAAGTTACAACTAGTTGCAAGTTTATCTTTACTAGTATTGATCTTAATTACTTTATTACCATAGTAAAATGTCATGAAATTATTATATTAGTCAATAGTAGAATTAGCATGATAAAGTCATGTTTTACAAGTATAAGATTATAACATTAAATATTAAGGACTTGAGTATTGATATTAGAGGTATGATATATATCCAGCTTTAATTTCTTGATTATTATAGATAAATTAACTTCCTTTTTATGATCATCTGCAAGTTCCATGATAATAGGATTCATATTGTGTATTTATAGTTGATTATTCTTAACATATATTTCATCAATGAAATTTTGTAATACTCCACTGTCAAGCAAAATTCAGGCAGACTTTTCATTAACATAGTCATTAAATTTTAAAAGTTTCTCTCAATTATCTTTCAGATAAGCAAATTCAATATTATTATTGTATTATATAGTAGTTGTAATATTATTATTATCTTCAATATTATTGATCTTGGCTTTTTCTTTCGAATGACAATTCTTGGCAAAATAATCCAGTTTATCACAGTTATAATAATTATGAGTGTTATTATTTCTGCTATAATTATTATTATTATTATTACTATTACTATTATACTAATAAGAATCTTTAGCGTGATTTAGTTCTATGAGTATGAGACTAGTATTATTATACGTATTATTAGAAAAAAAGCTTGAATTTCTCTTATATTTTTGATTATGGTTACAATTATTATTTTTAAGAGGATAACCAATATTAAATATAGCTATATCATAATGAATTGCAAATTTTCAGGTATTATCAAAAGTTTCTGATACTTAATATGATACTTCCATTTTTGTTGTAGGTTTAAGACTATTAATAAAATATGTGACTTGATCTAGTTCTCTCATTCCTTCAATTTGTTCTATAATATTTCTAAATTTAGCACCATATTCTTGTACAGTACTAGTTTGATGAAATTGATACAATTAACAATAAAGATGTTATTGATAGTTAGATGATTGGAATGCTTTACAAACTTCAATAAGGAATATTTTCCAGTTTTCAAAGGCAGATTGTTCTCTAGTGATATGTATTTTATTTAAATACTAATGAAGAGTAGTATCTTCAAGACCAGTTCTAGTATATATGATGCATATTTATTTATCTGTAATTTCTTATGCATATAGTACTCCAGTTACTTGTAGAATTCAGATATTAATATTCTCATATAGTTCTTCTTTGTATGTTGGAATCTTGAGAGAAATTCTTAGTGTAGGAAAGTTATATTGATCATCACCATTATTACCAACATTATCAAGAGTAATAATGAGATATTGCTATTATTGGATGAGATTAGTAAGACTAATAAGAAGTTGTTAAAATTGTTCACTTGAGATACCAGGATCAGATATTATATATATATATATATATGTGTATGTGAGTATATGTATTATATGTATTAATAATAAATAAGCAATGTGTCATTTACCAATTAAGAAAGTGTTAGAAAGTATGTGTGTATGTATATATATATGTAGTATTAATCTTTTTCACTGCTATCAAAGTTGTAATCTTTTTGTTATATAGTATAATATATAAATTTAGTAATACGCTAGCTAAATTAGTAGAATAAAAGAAAAGAGAAATTCTATTAAGAAACTATCTATAACTAAAATAACTCAAATAAATTGAGTGACTTTTCTTGACATAATCAGATATGTGATGCAGCAATGATCTGTGAGATAAAAGATAAATATAATATAATAACTAATCTAATTTTGTTACAAGCTTGATAGAAAATATGTCATAAAGAATAGAAATAATTATTATAAGTAATAGCTGGCCTATTAAATATTAATTTATATAGTTAATTTATTAATTAAAGTATAAAATATTAAAATTTGAGATATAATTATTATATATAATTTTATTTAAATAGTATATATTATTTTTAAAATAATATTATACAGAAGTCAAGTCAAAGTAAATAAGATTTATTTAATTATATAAACTTATATTTATTTTATTAATATAAAATAAAGTTATTAAAAATATAAAATAGAAAAGAATATCTTTAAATAATTAATTAAAATTATATAAAATTATTAATATATAAATACTTAAATAATATATTTCTAAATAATAATTATAAAAAATAAATAAAAAAATAATAATTATAAATAATAAATATAAAAAAGTAATATATTAGCTATATTAATAGAATAAAAGTTAAAAAAAATTCTACTAAAAATTTATTTATAATTAAAATAACTTGTTATAATTAGATAACTTTTCTTAATATAAATTAAATAATTATATTATAGTAAATTATATATAATATAATATATAATATAATAAAAATTTATATATTAATAATATATATTCTTATAATTTTATAATTATCAAATAAATCTTTAGTATTTTTAAATTCTTAATAGATTTTTAAATAATATTATATAAGAGATAATCTAATTATTTAATTAAGTATTGAGTTTTATTATAAAAGATTCTTTTATTAAGAATAACTTTTGCTTTAAATTTTTCTTCTTCAGTTTCAAATATAATAATAACTAATAATAATATAAAATATAAGAATAAATTTTAATATATTATAATAAATCTAATTAATAAAAATGACTTTAATAATAATAAAAAGTTTAATATATTTATATAGATTTTTTATTAGAATATTATTTATTTATAATATTAATTATATTACATATTAATAATAAAACTTGATTTTTAATTTTAAACTATTAATAGTAATAATATTAATTAGCATATTTATTTTGATAATTCTAAATTTTTAATAATAAGTTTTAGTATTTTTTATTATATTATTCTAATATTAAACAAAGTTATTAATAATAGTTATTTTATTATTTATAATAAATATTATTAATATAAAAAGATATTATTTATAATTAAATTTAAATAATATATATTCAAATAAAAATTAAATAAATAAAAATTATAATATTATTATATTAATAAATAATAATATTAAATATTTAGAACATAATATTTATTTATAATTAATTTTTATATATATAATTTTTATTAATAAAATTATATAATATTTTATTATTAAGTAATATTCAAATAGATTTATTTATCTAATTATTAAATTTTAAAAGCTTTTTATAATTATCTTTAAAAAAATTTAATATTATTATTTTATATGATATTATTACTAGAGTTATTATTTTAATATTATTTATCTTGACTTTTTCTTATAATTAATAATTTTTTATAATATAATTTAATTTATTATAATTATAATAATTATCTTTATTATTTTCTTTTATTATAATTATTATTACTATTATTATTATTTTAATAGATTTTTTTAGCTTAATTTAGTTTTTTAGAGATTGAAATTAGAATTTTATTATAATTATTATTATAAAATAAATCTTAAATTTCTAGAAATAATTATTTTTCTAAAAATAATATAAATCAAATATAATAATATTATTAAATAGCTAACTTTTATATTATATCAAGTATTTTTTGGAATTTGATATATAATTTTTATCTTTATTATAAATTTTAATTAATTAATAAAAATATATATAATTTATTAAGAAAGTCTTTAAACAATTTTTTTGTAATTTTATATATAAAAATTTTATATTAACAATATTAAATTATATAAAAAAATAGCTTAATTAGGAATCTAAAAAGCCAGAGATTTATTATATATATATTTTTAATTATCTAATTCTAGAAAAGTTATATATATATAATTTTATTATATAAAATTATCCAAAAACTTTCTTAATATACTGTAATTTGATCTAATTTATTTATATTGTTACTCTAATTAATAAGATTTCTAGACTTAATATTTTATTTTTAAATTATATTATTTTATTATAATTAATATAATTATTAATAAAAATATTATTAATAATTAAATAATTAAAATATAATGTATATTTTAGTAAGAAAGTTTTTCTAATTAATAAAGATAATATTAATTCTAATAGTATATACTTTATTTAAATACTAATATAAAATAAGATTTTCAAATTAAGTTTTAATATATAAAATTCTTTATTACTTATTATTTACTTCTAAATTAATAAGAATAATAATAATTTATAATATTTAAATATTAATATTCTTATAAAATTCATCTTTATAAATAGAAATCTTTAATAAAATTCTAAATATAACAGATATAATTTCAAATTCTCTAGTTTTAATACTTTTAGTAATACTAATAATAAAAATAATAAATATAATTATAAAGCTTATTATTAAGTAACAAAATTAGCAGATTATTAATAAAAGTTTAAAATTAATCTTGATTTATAAATATAATATATAATATATGTATGTAAAATATAGAAACTTATAAATATATATTAAATATATATATATATAAATATATGTATTATAATAGAGTTTTAGTCTTTTTAATTACTATTAAAATTATAATTTTTTTTATTATATATAATATTTTAAAATAATATCATATAGAAATTAAGTTAAAGTGAATAAGATTTTATTTAATTATATAAATTTATATTTATTTTATTAAGATAAAATAAAATTATTGAAAATAAAGAATAGGAGAAAGTATCTTTAAATAATAAATTAAAATTATATAAAATTATTAATATATAAATATATAAATAATAATATTTCTAAAAAATATATATAAAGATATAAATAAAGATAATAATTATAAATAATAAATATAAAAAGAGTAATATATTATATTAGTAAAATAAGAATTAAAAAAGAAATATCTATTTATAACAAAAATAATTTATTATAATTAAATAATTTCTCTTAATATAAATCAGATATCATGATATAATAAGTTATATATAATATAATATGACAATAATTTATAAACTAATACTAAATAACTAACTATAAATTTATTATAACTATATATTTAATAAAAGAAAGTATGAATTATTATTTATTTAATATTAAATAAGAAATAAAAGATTATAAAATAAAAAAAATAAGAAAGATAAGATAAATAAGATAAAATAAATAAGTTAATTTCTTATTATTTAAATAAAATAAAATTATATTTAAAAAAATATTATATAAAAGTAATAGAAATTAATACTTTTGAAAATTGAAAAGTTATAATTATTATATTAAAAGTTTTAAAATTATTCATATTAATTATATAAAATTCTTAAGAAAGTAATATAATCAATAAGATATATACTCCTTAAAACAAAAGTATTCAGAAAGAGTTTTTTTATTTTATATAAAATTTAATATAATAATAATAGAAGAAATTTATATCAATCTATTATTTAGATTTTTAAGAATTTATATACAAATTTTGAAATATCCAGCATTTAAAAATAATAAATAATTAAAAAGTAATTGCAAGTAAAATTAATTTGTCAAGTATTTATTTTTTATTTTAAAGAGAGAGTTGACTTAAACTTAAGTTATAAACATCCAAGTTTAAATAATTATATACTTTTTTATAGTAATATACATGTATTTTTATTCTCACTTTATTACTATTTGCTTTTTTATATTTATAAATAAAATAAGAAAGTAATATTTTACATTTTGGTTTTGTTTATATTATTTTGAATTTTGGTTTTTCACATTACATCACGAAAGCTAATTGAGCAAAAAACTTAGATTTAAGAACAGATAGAAGTAGTATTTCAAAACTATCTAAATCTTCTGCTTTACTGATCAATATATCATTATTCATTACGAAAATTCTGATAATGTAAAGTATTTCAAGAAATATTAAATTTAAAATGATGATAAAAGAACATTGAAAGCAATTATTTGTATAGATAACAAGTATTTTGCAGATAATATTCGAAAAAATTTGGAGCAAAAAAGTTTACATAAAAATCATCTGTAGAAATTTTATATCAACTTAGAATTTTTCTCGAGTTGCTATAGTAAAACCATTTTTAACTGATAAGCAAAGAGAATATCAATTGAAATGATGTATAAAAGACTGGAGTATTAAAAAGTGGAAAAATATTATCTGGAGCGATAAGTCTTGCTTTAAAATTTTTAGAAATGACGAATCATTTTATATACGACAAAGAACCGAAGAAAATTACAATATTAAAAATCTTGCATCTTCAATTGAATCTATTGATACGAGTAGATGAAAGGATGAATCATCAAGAATATATTAGAATCTTAGATAAAAGCCTTTTGTCATTAATTAAAGTGACTTTAATGATACAGATTATGCTTTTAAGATGACTAATTGGATTATGAAGAAGAAAATAAAAATTCTACCTGATTGGCCGTCTAGTCTCCTGATCCTAATCCAATTTGAAATGAACTTGATAGACATCTGAAAAAAATCACCAAAATACCAAAGATTTAGAGATTGCACTGAAAGAGGAATGGTTTTGAATCTCTTATAAAACATATTCCAATTTAATTGAGAGCATGCCAAGAAGGCCTGAGACATATATTTCAAATAATGAATGGTCAACCCAATACTAAAATAAAATTTAAAATTTAAAAAATTAAAGTTTGGCAAAATTGATTTTCTTGCGATTGCTTTTTTTGTAATTATTCATTGTTCCCGAAAGCTGGATGTTTCAAAATTTATATGCAAATTCTGAAAATTTAAGCTATAGATTGATATAAATTTCTTCTACGATTGTTGCATTAAATTTTACATAAAATATAAGATACTCTGTCCAGATATTTTGTTCCGGGGAATATAATTGAGAATTCTCAATTATTATTATTAAAGTCATTATTATCTTTATAAAATTGCTATTATATATATGAATTTATTTTCTTTATAAAAAGATTTAAAATATCTTGAATAAAGAATATGCATTTATGCATTTTAGTTGCAGAAATTGAATATAATAACATGCTTATTCAAATTATTCATGCTATAGTTAAACAGAATAAATCATTTGATTTGCAAATTCTTATTGATCTGTAAAGTGAATCAAGAACCAAGCACAGAATGCACTTTGTTTACACAACACATCATTACATTATTTCATTAAATGTCAGCAAACGCCGTAAAATAAAGGCTTACAAGTGTCCGTTTTTATTGTTTCTTGACGGTGCAAAGGCAGATCTGGAAAATGAAGATATGTTAAGTGACTTGCAAGAAAAACTACAAATAACTTATCTTAACGCGAATCAAAAGAGATTATTAAATGCTGAAATGTCCCTTAGTTTAGTTATACTTATGTATTTCTTAGTAAGATGATAAAAAATAAAATTTTTGCTCTTATTAAAACATATTAATATACAAATTGATTTATTACATGTACATTCAATTTTCTACTTTTCGTTTATCTTGCAATTGTAGCAAATTTTTCACATTAATCACTTTAGTCAAATTTGCTGATATGAGGTAGCTAATCCTTTTTTTAAAAAAGTATTATTGATAAATTTTGAAATAAAAAGAAATTAATTAAAAATATAAACTTTTATTTACTGATAAACGCTATACATTTGCTCCCCTAAGCCCACACATTCCTCTTACAAAACCATCAGTCTCTATATTTAATTTGTAATTATTTATAACACTATGATATGAATCCATTGTATCAATGAAAGATAACTGTCGCTAGCTCTCTGAGTTATTATAATACAAGTACTTGTAGGTGATACTGTATGTCTACTCAAAATCTATGTTCAAAAAAAATTTGTATTGATATTTAATAATCGTTATTTGTGTCTAGATTACATGACATATGCTGTACATGTACTTAACTTGAATTTAGTATATAAGGATCCATTGTATTTGGTGCAACATTTAATTTTTCTTGAAATCTTCAAGTTTTTGACTTTTTTTGTCATACATTGTATGTTCAAAATCTGTTCATATTTATCACATAATCTCCAAATAGAGAAATATTGATAAGAAATGATCGTAGTCCTCTTTGTCATTGGACGATGCAAGTCAAAAACTGTATTTTAATTTAGTAACGTTAATCCTATTTTTAAACTGAGATTAATAGCAAACCCGATTTTACTTTATAAACTTGAAAATTCAAATCCGTAACCTTTTAAAGCAAGTTAAAACGAGAAATAGTTCAGGAGTCTTGATAAAAGAGGGTTTATATTTATCCGTAGTAACTATCATGCTATAAAAATGGCGAGGTTCAATCTATTTTATGTAATCAAGATTTTTGATGATTATTTCACGTTAACTTTGCTTTTTTGTAAAACTTGTATCTTATTTTAGAAATTAAATTGCATGCTAAAAATTATCGAGTTCTAAAAACTCATCCTACAATGCAAGATCTAAAAATTTACGAAATGTAAAAAATTCGCACTTTCAATATACATTTAACATTTTTTCGTTGTTATTATTACATGTATATTCCCGTCCGATTTTTTTAAAAATGAAATTTCATTTGTTTTATTTCTGTCTTATTATAGAAAATCTTTTTTTACCATTAACTTGGCTCTTCATTTAATATTGTTTTGATTCTCAAGACATTGAGCTTTCAATCTCCGCAAAAACAACACATCGAATTTTGACCATGTTCCTTCAGAATAGCTTTGAGCTTTTTCACGATTCTTGGGATCTTTTACACTTTAAATATTTTCTCCACATACTTACAGACATTTCTTTGAAGTTAGGGTCGGAGAACACGTTAATCGTTGATTTTCTCCATTTGAACCTATTTGGTGACTTCTTTCCCAGTATAGATCAAGTATTATTTTGCTGAAACAAATCATGTTTTCTCCAAGTTAATGAACATAGTTTATTATGAAAAGGAACAAAATTATCTTAGAGAAGCTTCAGGCGCACAAATTTTTATTGAAAATGCTGTGAAATTGACCCAGGTTGTCCCCTTTTTACTTCTTCTAAACTTGTATTTTGTTAAGATCTTATGGTCTCCCAGATCGTGGTAAATTTTGGTTTTCTGTTTCTGGTACGGCAAGAGACAATTATGTTATCATCGGGCTGCGGCATATTTTCTTTGCAGCTTGTTGAACACACATAACTTCAATAATAAACTTTACTATTCTGCTCTTGTCAACTGGGTACGATAGTTATCATATTTACATCTAATAAAATCTCGCCTACAGTGAAAATAAAAAATGGTGTACATACATGTACATGTAATTGTCTATCACGCAAATCAGTCGTTACCTTTTTTTTTGCGGGTGTGCATGTAGTACGTAACACGATTTTTTATAGATTGATTTCTCCTGAACATATATGGAGATTTAATAAAAGATGAGATACATTGTAGTCTTTCCATTTACGCACTTTGGAATTTCTCTGTTGTAGTATTTAGTATGACTACGAATCATTTGACTGAGGAAAACAAAATGAAGAGGTAATTGTTACTGCATGTAGCTGGTAAATAACTGGTTCACACCCACTAAAAACCTGCCAGAATATGATAAATTACGCCATTTAAACTAATATAAATAAGTGCACTACGAATTTCATTAGATTACATCTAAATTCATCATGAAGAATTTTGCTTTAATAATTACTCTCAACATTCTAGTCTTTAACAACTTCATTTTTGCTAAGTCGTTTTTGAAATGGAAAAGAGATGAATTGTCTGTTGGTCTTCTTTCTAGGCAAATTCACGGTAACGAAACATTTCCCCAACATTTAGTGCCAAGGTCCGTTTGCCAGACCGGAACTTTCTTATGTGCAAACAATATTACATGTTGTCGTGTCGGTCAGGTTTGCAGAGCAGGAACTACCCTATGTGATGGTGGCTGTGGTGCCAGTGGCCTTGGTGTGCCTTGCGGAATTGCCTATTGTTGTGGGAGTGAAATTTGCGGTAATACCGGTTGTATAGCGCGAACGACATCATTAGTTCCGCTGCCAACAACAACAACAACAATAATAAAGACAACAACATCAACACCACCAACAGTAGTTTCAACAGTAATATCAGTGCCACCACCAAAGATAACAACAGCAACGCCACCACCAATGACATTAGTGACTTCAGTGGAAGTTACAGTGACATCGGAGGGACAAACAAAGACATTAGTAGTAATATCGGGGATACAAACAGTATCGGTAGTGACACCAGTAGTAACAATACAGGTGTCACCGCCAGAGGTGACATCACCAGATACAACATCTTCACAACCAGTAACGACAGTAACACAGACTTCAAAAGTCCCATTTATCAATTCAGCAAGTATAACAAGCAGCCCAGTTATGCCTATAACAATAATTTTAGTTATACATGTACTAATTTCTCTGAATTTAATATAACACTGTATTATATTTTCAAAATTTTGTATATTTCAACAGTGATATTACCATCATCAATTTTTACGTATATCAAATTCATGCAAATGTACATGTACTGTATATGATTTAATGTACCACATTCTTGTTCCATATAATAACGAATTATTCTGATAGATTATACTTGTTCGAGATAGTTGAGTAAGAAATTACGTGCAAAAAAATGAAAAATTTCTTGTATCTCGAAATTTTGCTTAGGAAGTGTTCTGACAAAAAATGGTACTTGCGAGATTTACTATGCATACGCATATGAGACATAATCTTTAATCTTAATTCTAACCGAAATGTTATTGATACATGTACAGTGACTCGCAAAAGAAACGAAAAGCGAAGCGTTTTACGAAAAAATTTTAATGCCTCTAACATCGATTAACTTTTTCTGGTTTCCATACTCACTAATAAGTAGAGGATGTTTAAAAAATATGTTGATATGTCGTTCTAAAGAAATTAAATGTCTTCTTGAATATTTTTGTTAATGAAATTTCAATCCAAACAGTTTGTCATCAGGAAGGATTAGCCTAATAAAAAATACGGGAATAAATGGAAATGCCGCAAGGTAAGGATAAGAGCAAGACTGAATATTTTACAGTTAAAGGATTTCTTTATTTGTTGTAAAGGTTTCTTATGGTGATTTGTACGCAAATCAACTTTTACAAAAGTTAGTTTCTTTTATTTTAATAGGGATGCAAAAGGAGATTTCTGATTATCAGCAACAAAGAGTCTAAACTAGACTACAAAGGGATTTCGAGAAGGTTCTGACAACACAATAACGTGCGCCATAGAGATTACCTCAGAAGTAATGACCCAGATTGTTTCAGTTAACCAAAAATACAAATGTCCAAAGTCAAGGTTGGACTTAGTTTCTGTCAAAAAACTCACAGTTGAATTATGAATTATTTGTGTGGAGTTCATTTATTACTTGTACGTAAGGTTTGAAGATAACCAAAGGAAAGAAAAATTAGGTATTCATAAATAAAGACTTTTTCAGGTAAACGAATTATTTTATTTAGAGCATATCATTCAAAAGCTTAATATCTTGTCACCTTTTTATACAAATTGTCTTCCACATTACGGCTAATTCTATTTTTATGCTATTCTATTCCATATTCCAGCTTCTGTACAATAAGACCAAGCACAATATGCACAATATCAACAAAAGAATTTTGGGGAGGAAAGGAGAAATATGAATCACCAGAAATATTGATCCAAAAAGGTTTAGTGCTTGCCAAAAATGGGTGTTTCTCAAGGAATTAAGTAAAATTGATAGTTATAGCAAAAATTAATAAAGTAAACGTATGAATAAACTTACGAACCGGTATCGATATTAATCTAGAGATTATAACAATATTGTATTATGAGCTCACAAATTGCAAGGTTACTACAAAAACATTATCGGTGTCAGATATTGAATAGTTGATCGTGAATTAATTTAATTATTGTGGCAGCAGCAGTTTCGATGTCATTATTATTATTGCCAAAATCATAATGCTGCTGTTTTGTATACTAATATTTATTTCCTATTAATATGTACATTAAAGATAATTATCAAATGATAATTGATCCAAAAATGATATCGATAATCTTTTTTAAGGAATTTTAATGGAAAAATTAAGAAATTACGCGATATAATGTTTCTAAGATAACAAACAAATTTCAGTTAAATTAACATCCTGAAGTACAAATTAATGCTAGTAAACATAATATTTCTTTAATTTTATAATTTGGAATCTAATAGCTAGACGAATTTGGCATTAATTTAACTGGAAATCGTGTTGTAAATAGCTCTCATTAAAAAGTATATTTTTTGATAAACCAATCTTTTAGTGCTGCTTGAAGTTGAAATTTTACTAATTAAAAATATTCAAGTAGATCATTTAATTTCTTAAAATGGCAATATTGACATATTTTTAGACTTTCTTTATATTATTGGCTTTAAAATGAGTTTAGAAATCAAATATATTTAATTAATCTTAGAGTTACTAGAGTTTTTTATAATAATTTTCTTCTTTTCAATCACTATATATAATATAATATGACTAATTTTGAACTAAAATGTTCAAGAACATGTTTCTTGTTAGAAAAATATTAATAGCATTATACAATAATACTCAAAAGTAATGTATTACTAGGATAAAAACAAATTGGAAAATTTTTAGTAATATAAATATCATAAATAAATGAAATTTAGTTTATATATAGTTAAAAGTATAAATAAATAATATATATAATTTAAAAATAAATATAATATCATTTTGCTTAACTTGAACTTTATTACACCAAACTAATAATATATTTCTTTTAATTATTTCTCTTCTTAATATATATATATATATAAAATAAAATAAATCTCTTATAAACAAAATATATTTATGAATATACTCTTTTATTTTGTATAATTAAAATTATTATGATATATATTTTTGTTAAAAAAGATTTCAAATTTATATTTTTCTTAAAAAATATTCTTTATATTAATAAAAAAATTTTAATTCTTTATTATAAGAATAAAGCAAAAAAAAAGATATTTATAATATTTTTAAAGATTTATCAAAATCAAATTATTTACTAAATATAATAAATAAAATATTATATATTTAATTTTGAATAGTAATATCTATTCAAAAAAATTAAAAACTAATAATAAAATTAATATTAATACAAGTATAATAAAGTAAATTTTATATTATAATAATCTTTCTTTATAAATTAAATAAAAAAAATTATATCTCAAAAAAATATATAAAATTTAATATTTAAATTTTGTGAAAAAATATTATTATTAGACTATTAATAATTAGAGCAAAGTTATTTAATCAAATAAAATTGAAATTTATAATTTTTAATTCAGATAAATATAAATATTACTGAAAATATAATAATAAATTTTTGAAAGAGTATTATATAAAATTTATAATAAAATTTGAGAATGAAAATATAATGATTTAAAATTATTTCAGATTTTTTGAAATTAATAATATTATATATATATTAATAATTATATAGATAAGAATTTATATTATAAAATCTTAAATAATAATCTTTTAAAAATAATTTAGTAATATAAAATTAATAAAATAATAATATTTTTTAACAAGATAATAATTCAAAATATATAATAAAATCTATATATAAATATTTTAATAATAATAATATTTATTTACTTAATTAATCTATCTAATTATTTAAGTTTAACTTAATTAAGCATCTTTAAAATAAAATAGATTATAATATTATATTATATATTATATTATAAATCAAAAAATTATACTTTTAATAATTAATATTAAATAAATTATTAATTAAATTATTAACTTATTATTATTAATTAAATTTAATAATTTAATTTCTTGTTTTAATTTATATTTATATATATATATATTTATATTTATAATTATTTATTTTTATATTTATCTTATAATAAATATCTTTTTGAGATATTATTAAATAAGTATTTTTATATTAATAATTTATATATTTTAATTTATTATTCAAAATTACTTTATTCTATTCTATAATTTCTTAATTTTATTTAATCTTAATAAAATAAATATAAGTTTATATAATTAAATTAAAATTTATTTATTTTTAATTTGCTTTTCTATATAAATTCTTATTAAATTATATTATATAACTAGAAGATTATAACTTTTATAATAGTAAAAAAGATTATTATTATATATAATATATATACTTCTTTATTATAAAATTTTTGAATATTTTTTTATAATTATTATTTTTTTAAGTATTTCTATATAATTTGTTATTTTTTAAATATTTTTATATAAATTATTATTTTTTTAAGTATTTTTATATATTTTTAAGTATTTCTATATAATTTATTAATCTTTTAAGTATTTTTATATAATTTATTATTTTTTAAGTATTTTTATAATCTGATATATATATTTATAATAAATATAAAAGATAAAAGATATATATTAAGTATTAAAAAAACTTAATAAAATATAAAAAATTATTATTTATTATAATATTATTATATTTAATTCAGAATAACTTTTTAAGAATAATAATTATTCAAAAGAAATTAAAGTTTTTATATAATAATAATTATAATAATAATTTTATTCTTATAAAATTGAGTTATACTAAAAATTATATTAAAGTAATAATATAATAATAATAATAATAATAATAATAATAATAATAATAATAATAATAATAATAATAATAATAATAATAA